>JAOPGA020000383.1:0-17114 GCA_026419775.2 Acrasis kona
CGGAAAAGTTTGGCTGGCCCTGCCATAGTCCTAGTGGTAGGACGTTGTGGCTAAGGTATCGAATCTTTAAAGGAAGCTCATTGATTGTGGCATACAAAACCCATATGTTCCTTAAACGAATTCCATCACTACCAATTGTTAGTGAACAACCCCCAGGCTTTCTAGTAAATTGTTCTATTTTCCTGTACTCCACTCCATCATGTATGTCCGTGTACGTACCTCCACATCCTGGCTCTTGTTTGTAAAAGGTAAACATGTCGTTAACAAAATCCTTGTCATTCCACATTTCACCAAAGAAATTCACCATAGACCTGTACATAAAGTAACTTGATTTTTTTGTGCAACTGCCACATTTGTTTGTGGGGATGTTACCATGCTCCTCACAGTAGTAGTGTTTGGTCATTTGCTGTTGCTCAGATATAACCACATTTTCAACTTTTGTATGATTTGTTGGCAAGTTTGTGTTAGGGGCTACGTAGTTAATTAAATTAACGAGTTGCTTGAAACATTCATCATTGAGCTTGAATCTATTAACAAAGCTGGTTAATGATATTATGGCGCTAGCTAGAGGGATGTTGGAGGTATCCAATTTTCTGGATATAATTTTTCCTCAAAAGAGATAGTGCTACTTTGATGGCCGGAAATCAGTATATCAGAATCGTCATCATCAGAGGAATGGTGTATACCGCCGACTACAAAAATATCTTCTTGGCCAAGTTCTTCGCTTCATGTTTCTGAAAAAGTTGGTGGAATTGATAAACAGTTGAGTACAAAAAGTACTACTTTTTTTCTACTTCGAAATTGTTAGAAGTAGTGACGGAAGTTTTAAAATAGAATTATGTCAACTGTCATAAGCTTTTATAATGGTCTTTTGGCAAGTTACGTACAGCAATATAAAGGTACTGATCTAGATACTTGGATTACAATGAAGAAGTACGCATTTCGAGTTTGAAGAATACAGTTCTGGTGAAGTTCTACAGTACTATAAATTCAGTACTAGAGCAAGCTAAAAATTATTTAAAAACATGCCGAAATCAGAGATGCACTTGGATGCAAAAATCCTTAACGTTATCACTATGATCAGTAACAAGAGTGAAGGCTTGGAAAATACAATAAACAAGCTCACTGTAGACCAGCTGAAGACGCTTATCAGATGGTTGAAAGAGGTGAAGGCATTAAGCAAGGAGAATCTAAAGGTATCAGGAACCAAGGAGGAATTAGCAAAAACAGTTGTCAAGTATGCGGACTACCTTTTCGATGCTGCGTCAAAGTATCAAGCCGACTACAATGCGCAAAAAAAGAAAGCATCTGAGGAGCCACCAAAAGAAGATAGAGCTGCTGTGGCCTCTAGATTGATTTTGAATAAAATAGATTCATACCATCCTCAGGCACCTTCTAAGAAATTGGATGAGGGTTTGATAAATCAAGATGATTTCGATGCTTTAATGTCGGACACACTACAAGATCAGAATGCTCTGGGTTTTTCATTCACTAATCAGATACTTGGCACACATGCACTTCAAAGCACACCTCCCATTGATACAAGTCCCAGCAACCAAACTACACAACCTGTAACCACCTATCACCACCCAAATGCACAACCTGTAACCACCTACCACCCAAATACACAACTGATTCCACACAACCCACTTGACTCGCATCAACAGGCTTTAACAGATTTAGCCAATCATCAGTTCATGTTGTCTCAGCTTGGAGCCCAGCTCAAGACAGTCCAAGATGAACTTGACAAATACAAAAGCAAAACCGACTACATCCTAGTTGAAAAACAGGTGTACGACAACTACGTATCTGCATTTAACGCTTTTGAGCAAATTCATAAGGTTGCAAACTCGACCTATAAACAAATTGCACCTAAAGGGAAAGACAATAAGAGATCATACATGTTCGAGATTGGTTCGCTTACACACCCTAAAACAACAATCACTGTTTCAAAGGAGGATTTTGATCACATCTGTAACGAAACAAAAGATCAAACCCTACTAAGAAGGCTCATGGATGTAGTAGGCCTTCAATACAACAAAGGATCTAGAGAAGGAAGAGCAGGAAATGAGGTGTGGGACGTTTTAAAGGTTGAAGCAACATATCTTGTAGCTCAACAAATCATGGGTCAAGTAGAAAGGGATTACGGTGAAGCTGTTCTTCTCAAAGGCTATATGTCCGGGAACTCTAAGAATTTCTATAAGATGATGGACAAGGTAGGAAGTGGTGCTAGGTATGTAGGAAGAAGCGAACAAAAAAAAATTAACAGTGAATCAATACTCAAATTGGATGATACTGTTAGCATCATGTACGGAGATGATGTAATTGGCGAGGGTAATGTTTCAGATGCAGTCCTCTGGCACTTAGTAACAATCCCTAATGATTTTGTTTTGTTGGGAATAACTAATATTTTGTTGAGACCAAACGTTCAAATCCCTCTTCTTGAGCCTGGAAATGAGAAAAGAACTCTTTGGAGTGAATTTGTAGTGGGTGATTTGATTGCGTGGCGCAGAAGCCAGTTAAAGTCAATCCAAAAATAAATTTGCTTTTTTATTACTTGTACATTTATAACGTGAAAATGTCTACATCAGTGAACTTTTCAAACGACTTGGTTGAAAAGGGAATTGATTGTTCCAGAACTGATTTTTTCTGCACTATCATCAATCTACTAGCTCTAAAATTGCCAGTCTCAACACAGTTGTATTTGTAATAATCCTTACAATTCACGGACCAGTATTTCTTATTGGAAAACTGCACTTCCCCTAAACAATCATAGTACACTGGGCCTTGGAAAGATTTAATGGCAGGATGATTTATGAAGTTGTTCAGCATGCTCATATTGAAGCAATTGAAAACAAATTGACTACTAGTGCGCTTGACATTACATTTGAGTTGCAAATTGAATGATTGTGGCGGATACTTCTCCAATTCTTTGGCTATAAAAACCGAAAGTTCACATTGCTCATAATAACTCTTCTCCTCGCTTGTACAATTTTTAATACGCGTGAATTGACAATCCACACTTTCCTTTAATGTTAATTTCGGTCCATACATAGCAATGTGTAGAGTGAATGTGCAATGATTTCCACCATTATTTAAAACCGCCTGAAAAAATTCGAATCCCTCCTTTATTCTTTCTCTGGAACCACTTGTCTCAAGAACTAAATGTTTGATACTAGAGGCAATTGAGCTGTTGTTAAACATGTCAATGTAGCATTCGACTTCGTCCAAAAGGCTAAAACCTTCAAAAACAAGTGTGACCTCTTTAAACGTAGTGACGAATGCAAGCAGTAGCGAGTCAGGACATAAAATATTTTTTGATATCTCCGACCTGTGGAGTTTGATTACCGCGCTCACGTTCTCCTCTCCAAAATACGAATGATTCTTGTTTATTCTGCGACTCTGAATGGCCTCCTTCATGCTTTTTGGTTCGATAGCACTCTGATTAATCGAGAAGTAAGCTACAAGCTGCTTATTTCTGGTTCTGACAATTCTATTCTCAAAGTACGCATTCTGAATTTTTATAAAGTCACCAAACGAAATATACATTTCCCCCTCTGGTTGTGTTTCGCTTATGATTGGGCCAATAACATCAATAAGCGTATCCCTCCATAAAGGTCCTCCCATTGACAAACTATCGTATTGGTTGTTTGTTACATCAAAAACATGTTGCGGCAAAACGACCTTGCAATCACTGTCATAATCTGTAGACATATCGGACGTGTCGCTGTAGCTATCCTCTTCTTCACTGCTGTACTCTAAACTACTCATTTTTTTGTTTCTTTAACGCCCACCCCTACTTTTTTCCTTCATGCTACTACTTTTCGTAGAACAACGATTTCAATCGTTCATTTCAATCGCTTCTACTATTTGAAGTACGGAATTGTATGAAAAGCTGTTTATTCTGATACTTTATATCCTACTTTTTACAACTTCTTTTGAAACTAATTTGTAACACTACTTTGATACTTCGAAAGTACCAGGGTTTCGGTTCTTTAGTATAACTTTCTAAATCACGGGCTGTACATCTCAAGCCTCTGGAATTGATGAAGGTATAGGTATGTACGAAAAAAGAATAAAAGACGCTTTATGTTAATGCATCCGACGACGCACTGTAGATGAATGAAGAGACTTATTTATGAGAAGTTTGAATGTTTAACCAATTTTACCTTTTGCTTCCTTTATTGTTAGGCAGTGAATCGTGGGAAAGATTAATTCGTATTTAATTTCCTTTTCAAATGTAGGCTACACTGTAACTACTTGTTGTCAGGGTTGTGCACTTCATATTCTTCATTGTTGGTTGAGTTCACCTCCATGTTTTTTTGTAAAGATGAACCACTTTAGCGTACTATCTGCGGGAGTTGATCAGCATAAGAAGCCAGTACCAGGAAGCGAATATATTGTCAACAACAGTCATGTTCCATGCAACTTCGAATCTTCAGAAGACTTTGACCGAATACACAAATATACACTTGTAGATACCAAAGGGTTGTACAGCCTGATACTCGCATATGATAAGTTCGGTCAACAACTATTATTTGTACACGGTGGAGACCCTGATGGGTTGCCATTTAAAAGAAAAATCCCTCGATATACCCTTTTAGATCTTGATGTTTTGAACGGAGAGCAAATCGCTCAAATTGCTGCTGGGCATCTATCAATACATGTTCTCACAAGTAGAGTGCACTTTTTTCATCCATTTTGACTTTGATAGGACAAAACCACTTGTACTTTATTGGACAAAACGTAATTTCGAGGTCAGATTGGTCAGGACAATTCAGACAACTCAACATTCATGAATGGATAGGGAACAACAAAACAATTAAAAAAATCGCTGCATCCTTCTATAGTTTATACGTGCTAACAGGTGAGAAAATAACTTTGAAACACTTAAACTAATTTCAAGACAAGGGTGCTTTGCACATACAGGCATCAGCCGAAACATCTGATCCTCCACCTCGTCCAATATACAACATTAAAGATGTCATCCCAAGTGGTTATCAATTCTTAGCTGTTACAGAGACAAATGACATATTAAAGTACTTCAACAATCTTCACAGAGACGTTAATTGTAATTTAAATTTTGACACGTCTCTTATCAAGATGTTCAAAACAAATAATTACCAAACATACATTTTAACAAGTAAGAAAAATTTTACCGGTAATTAACTTTTTAAGCTGACAGTAGAATATTTGTGAGTGCTGACCTGATAGCAGTACTTTCAAATGAAGAAGTCAAGGTCAACCAAGCAAGACTTTCAAATCCAGATTATGAAGTATGGGTTGAGTTGCACCAACCGCAAGAACTCAAACAACAAACAATCGTTCAGATATCAAGCACACATTATGATTTATTTCTACTTACATCAAACAATCAAGTGTGGGTCCGTGGACATAATTTGACTGGCGCTTTAGGTAAGTGTTATTTGATTTGTGATTCGTAACGATCGTTTTAGGTTTAGGAAATAATACATGTCAACGGTACTTCACACGACTTCATTTTGATTATACTTTGGGCATTCCTCATCAAGTCAGCACATATTATGGAGGGAGTGTGATAAGTTTAGAGCAAAGAGATACTATATTGAGCAAAGCATTGCAGGAAACTGATTTTGTTGATGTTGAAATAAAAACATTATAATGAAAACCACTTTAAATTCTTTTGTGATATTACGTAACATTTAAAAGATTACGCTTACAGGAATGCAAGATGAAGGTCTTTTTGATGCATTTACAATATTTTCATATACTTTTACAAAACTATTGGTTGTTCACATGAGCAGAAGTACCAACAAGAACTCCAAACAAGCACACGATCCTAATTTCAAATCAAAGATATGCCATCATTACCAAACTAAAGGCGCGTGCTGGTATGGGGATCAATGTGGGTTCTTACATATAAAGGTAAAATTGGCATTAACGTTGTCGATCTAAAGTACAAAGAAAGACGACATCCAACAACATTTAAAAAACGAATATTTTGATGATGATTACGACGATGAACAATACAATGCATATCCTCCTCAAACATCGCCTGCGCGAAATGTCACCAAATCTCCATCTTTAACAAAACTACCATTGGTCAATAAAAATACTCAAGATCTTGATAATGTTCGGAATCAATATACTCAGACGTCACAAATATTCCTTAAGAGGAAGCCACTTGTTCACATGGCTCTTTTATACTCTAATGAGACACCAAATAAAATATATGCCGAAACAGTCCAACAACAGCTTCTAGACGCAGGTTTAAATTGTTTTACTCAATTAACATTTCCGTCTCTACAATTAGTCAGGCCAGAGACATTACATGAACTCATCACATCAACAACCGCAGATGGGTTTATAGTTCTTGGAGAGCGTAATAATAAAAACAATTCCTGTAATTTGAAAAAACAAGGAAGGTTAACGGAAACACCTGTACCTACCTTAATCTTTACAAAAATTAAACTAATCATGAATAGATCAAAGAAGCAATTACTTTTATTATTGGTGCCTGGGGTAACCACAGCTACTTTAAAGAAGACGCGAAGAATCTTACCCAAGACCAACTCCATGAACTCATCCAAAGCTTTTCAAAATCAAGAAGCATCAAAGAACGCATCACATCTCTCACTCAAGGTCAGTCAATTCGTTTTTTCATTCATCATCCAACGTGTTAGATGTCAAAGAGACCTCCAAATGGAAAAGTCAAAAATTTAACGAAAAACAAGCTTCACTGCTAACTAAGATACAGAATAATGCCATCAAGTTGCATAAGGAACTCTCCCAAGCAAAATCATCATTGATGGAATTACCAATAGATAACGACCGGTCACATCAACATCAAGGTATACTTTTAAATGATCCATCACTCCAACTTGATGCCGACCAATCGTCATTCCTAAACGTCTCCATCAACATTGAGTTGCACACTACAATAATGACTGAACTTGATAGGTTACTAAAAGAAATCAATTCCAACGTCAAGAAGCTAAAGAAAGCATCTCCTTCGCTACCTCTATATGATGCTTACATTAATCCACAACCATCAACCATCAACCTACCATCAGCAGCATCAGCAGCATCAGCATCCACCAACGAACCCATCATTGAAAATCAATCAAATATGAAATGGATCTGCAGTACTTGTCTTTCGGATAATTCATTACAAGAAGACACTTGTGACTTTTGCGGAACCAACAAATATTCACCACCCATCCAACGAGACAATCACATTAACGAACCACCACCGCCCATCCAACCAAATCACATCACCACTCACATCCAGTCATTCAACAAGGACATTGACACCGAGGATTTAATGTGTCCCATCACTTATCAATACTTTAAAGATCCAGTCGTCGCCTCCGACGGTCACACCTACGAAAGAAAAGCAATTATGGAATGGTTCGAAAAACACGACACATCTCCGTTGACCAACGAAACATTAACCAATAAGAATTTAGTTCCGAATACGAAAATTAAAAAATTATTACAAACGGCTTTGGACAAGGACCAACATACGGTGCTTGAGGAATTCTACGAAGCGTTGACTAGAGATTCCGTGGAGGAGTGCGTCGAGTTGATTAATCATTTGGAAAATTTAGAGGCCAGAGATTTACAGGGATTGACACTTTTTCACAGGGCTGTGAAATGTGGTGCTTTCGAATGTGTGAAATTCTTGATTGATGTTTGTAATGTGCAGGCATTGGTCGAAGATGAAAAGTGTTCGGAGTTGATTAGGAAATTAGACTTTTTGTGTAGGGAAAAGATGGTAACGAACGATCAGGAACAATTGATGATTTTGGATTCTCAAATTATGGAAATACAGGGATGGTTGGGTAGGAATGGAGAAATGTTGGGTAGGAATGCTCTACACATTGCTGTCACACACGGTGGTTATTCGGTCCTCACGCTTCTGATGAGTTACATTAACATCAATTCACAAGATGCGAGAGGACTCGCTCCGCTTCATTTGGCTGCCATATCACATAATAAACAAGCGGTGGAGTTGATGCTGATGAATAACGCGAGTCATCTCATCACTGACGTTCAAGGATTTAAGCCGAAGCATTACGCCAATCAAGAGGTTCGTAATTTGATAAGACATTACAAACATTTGAACCAGCAATTATATATTGAGGGATTGCAACACACCATAAATGAATTGAGGGCGCAAGTTGCACAATTGCAATTAATGATTAACAATAAAATATAATTTATTACAATTTAGACTTGTATGAACAGTTCTCAATGATGGTGGCGATGGCTTGTCCATGTCCAATGCACATTGTTTGTAATCCGTACCTCTTGTTTGTTCTCTCTAGTTCGTGTACAAGTTTGGTCATTAGAATGGCACCGCTGGCTCCTAAGGGGTGACCGTGGGCGATGGCACCTCCGTTGGGATTGATCTTTTCGATTGGTACGTTTAATGTCTTCTTCCATGATAGCACTACTGAAGCGAAGGCCTCGTTGGTCTCAAACACATCAATGTCGTCGATGGTTAGTTTGGATTTTTCCAATGCCTTTCTTGTTGCTGGGATGATACCGTCCAACATCATGACTGGATCTACACCGACAACTACGCGTGTGACGATGCGTGCTCTCTTCTTGAGACCCAACTCATCAGCCTTCTTTCCGCTCATGACCAACACTGCACCGGCACCGTCGCTGATTTGTGAAGCGTTACCTGCTGTGACGCCACCGTCCTTCTTGAAGACAGCTTTGAGTGAGCCAAGTTTTTGTTTGTCTACTGGGTATCTGATTCCCTCATCATGGGTCAACCAGACTTCTTCCTCTTGTTTATCCTTGTTTAGCTTCTTACTCTTGATTGGGATGATTTGTGATTTAAAATATCCATTCTTGGTGGCTTCGTAGGCTCTCTTGTGGGAAAGGATGGCGAACTCATCCATCTCCTCACGTGAGATCTTGTAGTGTTCAGCGATGAGCTCAGCACTCAAACCTTGATGGATTAACTTGTATGGGAAATCACCAAACTTGAGCTTTGGCTTGCCATCTTCTCCCTTTTGGAAGAGGTCTGGGTCGGAGTCGGCGCCCATCTTGCAGGTGCTCATAACCTCAACACCACAACCGATGGCGACCTCTTGGTCTCCAGATAAGATTCCTTGGCATGCCATGTGTACTGCTTGTTGTCCTGAACCACACATTCTGTTGATTTGGACGGCTGGGACGCTTACTGGGTATCCGGCCTTCAACAAGGACAAACGTGGGATGTTGGATCCTTGCTCTTTGACTGGTGTGACTACTCCACAAATAATGTCCTCAACTAGAGACTTATTTACATCAACGCGGCTTGTGACTGCATCCAATACTTGTGAGAGCAAATTAACGGGATGGACTGCGTGTAGAGTGCCGCTCTCTCTTCCAACACCTACTGGAGTACGGACAGCTTCAATAATGTATACGTCGTCGCTTGACATTGTTTTGTATTGTTTTGATTGTGTCGGATTGATTATTTTGATCTGCGTAGAGATGGTATTATTCCGGTATTTTCCTATGCCGCAGTTACAAAAATCCTTCTACAAAACCTCCGAAACTGTCTGCTGATTGATAATCAGAGAGCAGCTGGACCGTCAGATGATGGGAAGTAAGAGGATACCAATTACATTATAACGTCGAAAGTGTTTAAGCTTTGTTCCTTCAGAATATCCAACCCCTTCTCCAAATAAATGTTACAAGTCTTCAACCTGTTTATAAACCAAAATAGACAAGAGCATCGGTATACTAAAAGATAATCGGAACATTACGTTTTGAAATTTTATTACATCTGATGAAGTTCTTTATTAAAATTAGTTGATAGTTCCATCTGCTCTTACTATTCAGTGAATGTTCATTTATAATATCCTTTGACAAATACTAGTAATAGTGGTATGCTCTTGGTTCGTCATTATCAGCTTCGGTTGAGTGATTCACAATGTATAGTTTTGGGTTCCAATCCCTTCTACTTAATACAGCCTCGAGAGAGATAGGTCGACATATAAATCCTGCTAAGGGGCACTTTAGTAGTGTTTTAAACTTGTGGAAGGGACTCGATCAACTCAAGACAGAACAATTCACACGATGTAAACAAAAGATTTTTGTTTCCAAATCCTTCGATGCAACAGATCAAGAGACACTAGACCCAGTAACAAATACCGAAAATGTAAAGTCAGATATCAATGGATCGGTGAATGAATCAACCATTGTTTATACTGATGGAAGTTGTTTAGATAACGGGCAGCCAAATGCAAGAGCAGGTATAGGTGTATTTTTCGGTACTAATGATCCCCGAAATGTTTCAGAAATACTTCCCGGTATTGCAACAAATAATAGGTAAGCCGGGACGCAAAGATTATTTTAATAGTTTTAAGAGCAGAACTTTCCGCTGCGATTAGAGCATTAGAAATTATACCCCACGGAGACATTGAAATCCGCACAGATTCAAACTATTTAATTACTGGAATCACTATATACATTAAAAAATGGAAGACAAATAACTTCAAAACATACTCCAATAAGCCTGTAAAGAATGATGACCTTTTTAAAAAACTTGACTACCTTATAAGTAGCAGAACAGGTGCAGTGAAATGGACGCTTATTGAGGCACACTCGGGTGATTTTGGAAACACTCAAGCGGACATACTTGCGGTAGAAGGTAGTAAATTAAACCCTGTTTGAAAGGGATTTTTCGATAAAATAAAATTAAAGTTATTCACCTACTTTGCTTCAAAGTCGTAGTTGACGTTTTTGTATGGCATTTTCTCTAAATTAAAAATTAGTGAGGATAATAACGTTTTGATTCTTCGACCATTTTTAGCTTCGAACAACCGTATAATCAACAATGACCAACAACACAAGTGCTGTGGGCAGCCTTCCAAGATAGTAAGCTCATAGTGCGTAATGATCATTATTAAGGCATCGTGCAGTATAAATTTCGAATCAAACGATCCTATATATGTTGGACCAAATTCCACAGTCTACCGGGCATTTTCTAGTGTTTTGGAGAAGGATGTCATAGTGAAGATGTCAAATTCAGTTTATTCAGACAAAACAAGGACGAAGTTCATAAAAGAGTTTAACGTTGGTCAGTTTTTGAACGGGAATGAATCTTTAGACGAGGGGCACATTGTAGAATATATTAGTTTAGATAACAACAACAAATGTATATCTATAATTATGGAAGATTTTGCTGGGGTTTCGCTTGATAAAGTTCTAGAGGAACATGTATGTCGCCATCAAACAAGTTTCTAAATGTTTTTCTTAGAGGGACGGAATAGATGTTACAACATTCTTGAAGCTAGCGGCCAAGATAACGGAGTGTGTTACTCTTCTACATCAACACCACATTATACATCAATCTCTTTGTCCACATCATATCTTATGGAACAAAGCCACGGATGACGTTAGGCTCATTGACCTGGGATTGAGCAGCGAGCTCACACAAGGCTTCCAAATATCACTCCATCAAAAGCACGTTGGTAAATTATTATCTTACATTTCCCCAGAGCAGACAGGCAGGATAAATTGTCCAGTAGATTACAGGAGTGATCTATATGCACTTGGAGTGACGTTCTATCAACTTTTAACAGGAGTACTACCATTTTCACAAAGCAACCAAGACACCACTGTAGAACTAGACTCCATGGATATTATTTATGACATTATCGCCAAAGCCGTAGTTCCAACAAACGTCCGGAAAAAGAACATTCCGAAGCCCATCAACGACATGATCATGAAATTATTATCTAAACCTTCCGAAGAGCGTTATCAAAGTACATTCGGACTTCGACATGATCTGAGAATGATGCTTTCGCAACCCAACAACTTTGAAAACTTTAAGATTGCCACCCAAGACGTCAAATCAACCTTTCGCGTTTCGCAAAAACTTTACGGACGTTCCGACCAGGTCGATTCCATTCTTCGTACTTTCGAATTGATTTCTCATCAAAAAATTTCTTGTGGACTCGTACTAGTGAGCGGTTACTCTGGAGTAGGTAAGTATCAAAAATCAATCCCATCCATTAATCATTCGCAGGTAAAACATCATTAGTGAACGAAGTATATGGACCATTGGCTCGTTGCAGAGGATACTTTATATCCGGTAAATTCGACCAATTCAAACGCAACATTCCCTTCTGGCCATTCATTCAAGCATTTCGACAATTGATCTTACAAATTTTAACAGAGTCCGATACAAGCGTTCAACACTGGAAGAGTGCTTTGGAATCAAAATTAGGAAATTATGGTCAAGTCATTGTGGATGTGATTCCAGAGATTGAACAAGTGATTGGACAACAACCGCCGTTACAACAGGTGGATCACCAAGAGAGCGCCAATCGCTTCAAAACAGTTTTTCAGTCCTTTGTAACTGTATTCGCGCGTAAATCACATCCATTGGTAATTTTCCTGGATGATTTACAGTGGGCCGATCTATCCACATTAAATCTGATCGAAATATTATTGACCAGTTCAACATGTACAAACTTGCTCATATTAGGTGCCTATCGCGACAATGAAGTTGATAGCGTTCACCCGCTAGTCAACTGTGTGCGGGAGATTGCTAAAAAGTGTCAAGTACAAGACATTAACCTCAAACCGCTCAGCATTCAACAAATTCATAATCTAATTGCCGACACTTTTGATTTGAAAATCGATTCCAACGCAACAACACCAACTACCTCCACGACTACTGCAGCCACCAACGCTCCGTCAACAAGCGATTGGACAACAACTTCCACTCCAACATCAAGCGATTACGAATCAGAAGCATTCGATCCTTTACTGGACCATGAATACGATCAAGACGATCAAGAATCGAACAGCGACGGCAGCACGGATGTGTTATCTCTCGCTAAACTCATTAACGACAAAACGTATGGAAATCCCTTCTTTGTGGTCATGTTCCTTACCAATCTACACCGAGAAGGAATGATCTCGTTCGATTTGACGAGAGGCAAATGGCAATGGTTCATGCACAAGATTAGATCGGCTGATATAAGCGATAACGTAGTGGAGATGATGACCGCTAGGATACATAAATTCAGTAGCGACACTCAACAAGTGTTATCGTTAGCTGCATCCATCGGCAGTCGATTCGACTATCATTTATTATCTCAAGTCTACGGAGACGACATCAAGTGTAGACAAGTATTATGGCCAGCCATCAAAGATGGACTCGTTCATCAATTAGGCGGCAGCATAAGCTTGGATGACATTTGGTTAAATCAACACGACATCATGATTCATCAAATTGGAGAATCGCACACCCTACAGTTCCTTCACGACAAGGTTCATCAAGCAGCTTATGAGCTAGTAGAACCGCTCGAACGATATCAAGTTCATTTGAATATCGGCAGGACCATGTTAAGGCTATCGACCGAAAAGGAAATCGACGATCGATTATTCGACATCGTAACTCACTTCAAACACGCAAAGAACTTAATCAGGGACCCAAGTGAGTTTTACGAATTGGCTCAATTGGCTCTACAAGCAGGTAAAAGAGCCAAAATGAGCACTGCTTACTCCAGTGCAATTGATTTTTTATATTTTAGTTTGGACATGTTGAATGGATTGGGTCATCATGAAATGTGGAACGACGATCGTTATTATCAAACCACGATGGACGTATATCGACACATTTGTCAAACGGAGTGTTTGTTGGGTAATTATCAAACCAGTATGGATTTGTATCCCATGTTATTGGAGCGTTGTAGATGTGATATGGATAGAGTGTTGGTGTACGACATTCAAGCCAGTCAATACGAATTACAGCAAGATTATTACAACTGCGTATTGACCAATTACAAAACATGTGCTTTGTTGGGCGTGCAGATGCCAGCCATCGACAAACAAGAGGAGATCAGAAAGAGAATGAAGCATGAAGTGGATATGATTAGCGTTCATTTGAATGGAAGAAGTATTGATTCTATATTGGATCAAGAAGATATCACGAGCGCTCAGGACTTGATGGTCATGAAGGCCGTGTTGGCATCATGGGCCGCTTTCTTTTGTCTGGGAAGTCCGGAGGGAACAGCGTTGACTACGTTGATCATGGTCAACTACACCTTATCGAAGGGTAATAGCGAATACGCTGCACCTGGTTTGTGTTTGTATAGTTTCTTGGCTGGTCAACTCACCCAAGATTACAAAATGGCATACGAACTGGGTCAACTAGGATACAAGATGTACCTAAAGAGAGGTTCCACTGGTACGTCGGCCAGTAAAATATTATTCGGTTACAACGGTAGTTCTCGTCAATGGTGCGAGAGAGTGACCGATAGTTTGAAAGGTCTCAAAAAAGCATTCGAAGTGGCCATCTCCAGCGGAGATATCGCCTTTTCGTGTTATACCAGTCATCACATTATATGCGATATCTTTTTCGAAGGTAGCGAGCACCTCTCCGAAGTGTTCAAAGCGCATCAAAAGTACATGGGCTACTTGAAGAAAATCAATCAATTCATTTACAATTTTGCATCGGTCGCCACTCATCCGATGAGAAGTATGTGGGTGCCACGCGCTGGTTCATGGGCCATCAAATCAATGATAGAACATCATGATTTGGACATGAATCAATTCTACAAGGATTTCCACCAAACGCCCGTCTTTCTCTTTATCTACTTGTTTGCAGTCGTCGTAGAGAGTTTTTATTTTGAAGATACCAATAACTGGATTCGACTCGCTGATCAGTGTCACGAACAAATTAGTTTATTGTTGATTAGTTCTTCCAAAGTGGTGGAATTGCTTTTTTGTAAAGCCATGATTTATATGGGTCACGATTATGATTCGGATTGTAACATTACAAAAGAACAAGTCAATGTTTATTTACAAAGAGCGGACGAGACCATCAAAACGTTTCAAGAATGGAGTAAATTATGTCCAAGAAATTATAGTCACAAATTACATTTGCTTCTCGGAGAAAAATGTAGGTTGGCCGGAGACTTGCAAAATGCAGTGTATCATTTCGAAACGGCACTCAATTTGGCACAAGCCAATTGCAACAAACAATACGAAGCCATGGCACATGAGTTCCTCGGTAAGCTCTGGTTAAGAAAAGGCGGTAAAATTTACATTCAATACGCCAAAATACATTTCGAAACTTCATTGTTCCTTTATGAAGAATGGGGAGCCAGCGGAAAAGTAGATTGGATGTGTAAGAGATATGCAAGGTTATTATCTCCGCATCTGCTCTCTAGAAATAGAACTCCCATGATGATTCAGGTCCATAGCGATATGATGGCCAACACTTCCTCTTCGTCGAGCAACGGATCGACATTATCAAGAATCTGTAACGAAAGTTCATCGGAGTCACGTTCAGAGGGTGGAAGTGTAGCTAGCGTATTCACATCTAGCTTTGAAGACGACGAAACTTGTACCGTCGACGACGAGAAATCGACCTCTGCGATAAGTCCCACCTCGTCCAATATTCAACACCATACCAATCATCATCACTCCCTTTCTCATTACTCCAGCACTGGTAGTATGGGCAGTAGCAACCGACTCCAAAGAAGTCGCAACAACAATCACAACAATAGCAACAACAGCAATCGAGTGGACGATCCATTCATGGACTTGCTTACTTTTATGAAAATTGATCAACTGTCAGAAGCAGAACAAACGTTATCTGGCTTCTTGCTAAACATGATGAAGGTGATTTTACAAAACACCGGTGCAACCAAAGGAGTTTTTGTACAAGCAGATAAAGATCAAACGCTAACCGTAGTAGCAGAGTGTTCTTCACAACAACAACCTCTCGTAGATGTCCTCAGAGCAGTCAACTTGGACATTTACGAAAATGTTCCAAAAAACATTGTTTACTACGTGGCTCGTAAAAGAGAACACGTGATCGTAAATGACGCCACGAATCCAAAACAAAGTAATTTACCATTCGACATCATCAACAATCAATACATTTTACAAAACAACGTAAAGAGCATCTTGTGCATACCCATCGTAAAGTTAAAAGAGTTCAAGGGCGTTCTATATTTGGAAAATAACCTCGTGACGAGCGCATTCGTGAATCAAAGGCTCAAAACGATCGAAATGTTGAGCAGTCACTTGGCACTCAGTCTCAACGAAGCTCGATTCGAACAAGTCCTACAGAGCGAAAAGCAACTAAAAGTAGTAGCGACGGAATTGGGAATCGTCAAGAAGAGATTGGAAGAATTTATAGATGTGTTATGTCACGAATTGCGTAATCCACTTAATGCCATTTTCGGCAACAAGGACATTATTGCTGACCACTTGAATGCCATCAAACAAGTCATGGACACATTTCACGCCAAAAAGAACGATCCGGTCGAGTTGACCAAGATGATTACGTTCATGAACAATCAGATCGAAGAATGTAGAGATAGCGTCGCTGCAATGACCATATCTTCGGATCACTTGAAGGACATTGTGGATACGGTACTAACGGTCAGCATGTTAGAGGACGAATCGAATCGATTACAAATCGTAAAATTCAATCCCCATCAAGTCATCCAAATGATCGCAATCATGTTCAAAGCAACGGTTGCCGAAAAGAAATTAACCTTGTTGACCAAAACTGATCAATCTTCCGTTCAACATTTCAATGTGATGGGCGATTTGTATCGATTCAAAGAAGTGATCATCAATTTGGTAAGCAATGCGATCAAATTTACAGAAGAGGGCACCATCACCATAAGCATTGGAATAGAGAGCATCAAGGACGATCAAGTCACTTTATTAATACAGGTACAAGATACGGGAATTGGAATCAAGAAGGACGAAATTTCCAAACTATTTCAAAAATTCTCTCAAGCCAATTCTCAAACATTCGAGAAGTACGGAGGCAGTGGTCTTGGTTTGAAAATTAGTAAAGAAATTGTGCAGCTCATGGGCGGCACTCCTTTACAAATCAAAAGCGTGTATGGAAAAGGAAGTACTTTTTACTTTAGTGTTCCTTTCAAAATGTGCACTCCTACCGACGATGGTAATAATGGCGGTGGTCAATTACCATCTCCTAGAGGCGTCACCTTGTTATCTAATCCTGTTCGCACCTCTAAAATTGCAATGAGCAAGCATCAATTGTTTGATTCGTTCGAAAAGAACGAAAAGACGAGACAATCATCAGTGTCGTCTCCGTCTTCTTTGATTGGTGGTGGTCATGCCAC
>JAOPGA020000385.1:0-14057 GCA_026419775.2 Acrasis kona
ACGGACCAACATTTTAAAAATAAAAAATTTATTCTTCCATAACTTGTTTCCGGAGCCTCTCCTTGTATTCTTGGATCGTTCCGGTCCACCTTGTAACTTTCTTATCTTCACACAACCAAATCTCCTGGGCAACCTGACTGATCAACCTAAAATCGTGAGACACCAACACAACACCTCCTTCATAAACGTTGATGGCATCAGCCAAAGAATCAATAGTCTCAATATCAAGAGCATTAGTAGGTTCGTCGAACAAGATCATGTTGGGCATGCTCAAGGCCAACTCACAAAATACAGCTCTGCTCCTTTGACCGTCGCTCAATTGTCTCATGGGACAAAGTTGACTCTCTCCGATCAAACCAAACTTTCCGACTTGACTTCTCCAGTATTGCAACTCCTTTGTTCCCATAACGTCTCCAAATTTATCGCGAAGGTAGTCCACTGCACTCTTGTCCAAATCCAACTGATCGGCGCTGTGTTGAGAGTAACGACAAATCTTCAAGTGAGAGTGACGGCTGACTTGTCCACCCGATGGCATCAGGTCGCCAATCATGAGTTTTAAAAGTGTTGATTTGCCAGCTCCGTTGGGTCCCACCAAAGCAACGCGTGAATCACAATCCACGCCCAACTCCAAGTGTTCGTACAACATGTCTTCCTTCTTTCCGGAATAAGCAAAGCTGACGTCTTGAAGGCACAAGACTGGCGGTGGTAACTTTTGGCACGGCTCGAACGAGAATGCAAAGTTGCTGCGCTGCACGACCTTCTCCACCAAACCATCCGCCTCCATCTTGTCGATGATCTTTTGTTTGGATTTGGCCTGTCTCACGAGGTTCGAGTAGGTACCGGCCGAAGCGATGAACTTTTTAATGTGCTTGATGTCGTCTTGTTGCTTCTCGTATCTCTTCATTTGATTCACCTCGAGGTCCATGCGAGTGTTGACGTAGGTGTCGTAGTTACCTCCGTAGTAGATTAGAATCTTCTTCAGGGGATCCCAGTCGATAATGTCGGTACATACATTGTTCAAGAAATCTTGACTGTGACTGATGAGCAGTAGGATGCGATCGTACTTCTTCAAGTACTCCTCGAGCCACACGCAGGCGCCGAGATCCAAATGATTGGTGGGTTGATCGAGGAGCAATAGGGTTGGCTTGACGAATAGGGCTCGAGCAAGAGCTACACGCATTCTCCATCCTCCTGACAAGTCCTTTGTGGACTTGCTCATCTGTGTGTGCGTAAATCCGAGACCACGTAGAATCGCCGAGGCACGAGCTTCGAATGTATGTGGGTCGAGCTCATCAATGCGCTCGGCATAATCATCCATCAATGGAGATTCAGGGTCCTCCTCGAGGATTCTTTCCATTTCCTTTTCTAGACGTTTGACCTCTTTTTCAGCCTCATTGATGACTGCTTGGAGTGCAGTTAAATCTGTTGCTGGGTATTCTTTGTTCAACAAGTAAATATCAATGTGTTCTGGGATGGGGAATTCTCTGTTGGCCAATGCTTCCAAGAATGTACTTTTTCCACAGCCATTGTGACCTAATAAACCATAACGATTACCGAAGTTCAACTCGATGGTGCTCTCGGTGATCAATACTTTGGAGTGCGCTGACATACTGACTTGCTCTATTTTAATATCACGACTGTCCCTGTGTGTGGCTAGGACTCCAGTGCAGGACCTATCCTTTTCTTTATCATTGAGTGATGCGGCTAACATAGCCTCAGTCACTGAGGCTGTACTGGCCTTCTTAGCTGTTCCTGCCTTCTTCTTTGCCATGTTATAGTTATTTGAAGAAGTGTGTGAAATTAAAAACTTGAATGTGATTACTACTTCCGGAGATTTACACAGTCATTACAACAAACGGGTTATTATTATAAGGTTGAGGGTGGATGGCCCTCACTGTGGTACTACAACGTAGGCGAGTCATGTGTGGACGAACAAAAACAAGTAATTAAGATACATTTTTTTTATTCCTTTACAGACCTCATCAAAAATTTTATTCTGTATTTTAACTTCTCATTCTCTGCTTTTAAGGTGTTTCTCTCATCAATAATCTATGAATAATTATAAACCTTTTTGGTTAATACACGTACTGTTTGCTTTTCGGCAAGTGATAATTCAATTTCGTGCTTTTCTTCTGTCAATGTCTTTTTTAATTCTAATAGTTGTTTGACAAGGTCTGCATCTGCGCCGGTTGGTTGTTTTGAAACTATGTCTTTTAATTGATTGACTTCGCTTAAGACTTGTGTGTATTTCTTTTGGATATCCGCAAGTGTGGGTTCTTCGGTGGACATTGTTAAATGAAGGTTGATTTCAACAATTACAAATATCTTCCAGAATGTTCACACCCATGATGAGGGTGGTGCCACTACTATCTAGAAGATATTCTACAAAAATAAAGTCAGCATCGTATGACGCAATCATCATTGGAGGAGGTCACAATGGTTTGGTATGTTCTGCATACTTGAAGAAGAACAGACCTAATTGGAATGTACTTGTAGTGGAGAGGAGGCATTTAATTGGAGGTGCAGCAGTAACGGAAGAAATTGTTCCGGGATTTAAATTTTCAAGAGCATCTTACTTATGCTCCCTGTTCAGACCTCAAATATTGGACGATTTAAAGATACGTGATAAAATCACGCTTATAGGGCGCAATCCATCATCTTTTACACCCATGCTAGATGGCCGTCACCTTTTCATGGGTCCAGATCACAGTTTCAACTATGAACAAGTGAGCAAATTCTCCAAAAAAGATGCAGACAACCTCAAGCCATATGAGGACATGCTTAATCATTACGCCGCAAGTTTTGAACAATTATTAGACCTCCCTCCATTTGATCCGACTAGCGTTTCAAAAGGACTCATGAAAGGCTTATCTGAACAAAGCGACAGCATAAAGCTATTGATGCGTGAAGTAGGCAAGATTGGACCTTCCAACATTCCAGAATTCGCAGAATTACTTACAGCGCCTGCTAGCAAGCTTCTTAGAAGGTATTTTGAAAGCGAACCATTAATTTCCACATTAGCCACTGATGCCATCATTGGAGCGTTCGCTTCACCATCTTCACCAGGATCTGCTTATGTTCTTCTTCATCATGTGATGGGAGATGTTGGTTTCGGAAGAGGAGTTTGGGCCTATGTCAAGGGAGGAATGGGCGCACTTTCGGATGCCATCGCGGACGCTGCCCGTGGTTATGGAGTTGAAATTGTAACGGACGTTGGTGTGTCAAGCATCACTACAAAAAATAATAAAGCATCAGGAGTGATTTTATCTGACGGTACTGAAATATCGGCTTCAAAATGTGTCATCTCTAATCTTAATGCTTACACGACTTGTAACGATCTCTTATCGGAACAAGACAAGCAGAACCTGATGCCCGAATCATTCATGAACAATGTTAGAAACATTGACTTCGAGAGTGCTACCTTCAAGATTAATCTTGCCGTGGATAGAATTCCACAGTTCAAGTGTATGAAGAAAATGGAGGCGTCGCAACATCATGGACCGGAGCATGTAGGAACAATTCATATCGGAGAAAACTCGCAGCAAGTCGAAGATGCTTATAATTACGCAAGAGCACATTCAGAACCTTCCAAGGTACCCATCATTGAAATGACAATTCCATCTTCTTTGGATCACACATTAGCACCAGAAGGAAAGCACGTCGTGCAATTGTTCATACAATATGCGCCTTATACATTATCCAAAGGTACGTGGGACGATCCTGGCCGACGCGAAGCATTCGCAAATTCTGTATATGACACCATTGAACAGTACGCACCCGGTTTCAAGAGCTCTATTATTGGTCAGGATCTTTTGAGTCCTCTTGACTTGGAGAGAGTGTTTGGATTGAAGGGAGGTAACATTTTCCACGGAAGTGTTGGTTTGGATCAATTGTACTTTAATAGACCTGTGACTGGTGGTTATAGTAGACACGCCATGCCTGTTGATGGACTTTACTTGGCTGGTAGTGCTGCACATCCTGGAGGGGGAGTGATGGGTGCACCTGGTAGAAATTGCAGTATGGTTGTGTTGAATAAATATAAATAATTGGTTGAAAACTTTCAGTCTTGGTATGTTATAAGTGCTTTTAGCAAGTGCAGGACACATTTACAATGGAACTGAAGCGATATACTGTGGAACATCAAGTTCTTACTATGCCAAGAATTTTCTTTTCTTTATTTAGATGGAAACATCACTAATTGATTGGAACGTTACCAACACTTCTATATTTATATGTCATCACAGGCCTGTTCATCTCTATAAATTCTGGATAATTATCAAGTCAATAAACATAAAACCAAATGAGCTTCTTCAAAGCAACTTTATTGTGTGCATTAATTGCAACTAGTGTCTTATGCCAAGTCATCTCTAACGACTTTGTTGTTGGAAATGGAGCTGGTCTATTTTACAAGTTCAACACCAACTCAAGAGCTGTTAATTGTATGGATTCTGTCGGAAGAGTTATAAGGACATTCAACATGCCCTTCTATCCTACGTCGGCTTCTCTTACTGCCAGTGTAGACTATGCTGTTGTGACTGGTGTTCAAACTCAAACAACCACCACTACTACCACTACTGAGACTGTGATCTCTACTGTCAATTTGTCCACCGGAGCCATTATTAGAACTGCTACCACTGAAACCTCCACCAAAATAGCAGCGGTCAAAGATGATTACGTTATTGTGCAGTCCAACAAATGTTACAGAAGATTGTGTTTGAACACTTTTGCAGCGAGCACAAACACCATCTGCACTGCTACTCCTACTAGATTCTTAGGTCTTTTAGATAACTCTATTGCTGCTTTGACATGTACACAAACATCAGCAGTAAGCACAATCAACTTAAATTCGTTTGTTGATAACTCAATCTCTAATACCGTACAAGTGATTCAAGGTGCTTGCAATGGAATTCCAGTCCTTGCACAAAACGGCCACATTTACACCACTACCACTGGTGGTCTAATGTACAAGTACCAAGTAGCTGCCAGAGCACTGGTCATGTCTAGCTCCATTAACTTGGGTGTATCTGGTCAAATTTCTCTTGCAAGAGATATTTGCAACAATGACCAGTTGACTGTTATCGGTGTCAATAACGGCAACTGTGGACTATCTCAAATTAATTTGAAATCATTCACAACTATTAGCTCTCCTTTGAGCATCAGATTGAATTTGTTGGGAGTACTAGGTGTTGGACTGAACTTGAGAACAGCAAGAGTTGGATTGATTGGAGCAGTATCAGGTAACTCTATCTTATTGGGAGGTGTCGGAAATAATGTTTGTGCTGTTGGAACTAGTGGTCTATTTTGCAATGGTGCTGCTGCCAACGCTAATTTAATCTTATCCAGTGGTCTCAACAAGTGCTCTGTCGTTAACCTTGGAATGAACTTGGGAGTTTCCTTTTAATTAGCTTAACAAGGGTTTATTCAATTTTTTCAGAATTCTGTTCAATTTTACATGAATAAACTATGCTTTTGTTATCTCATGTTTGATAAGCTTGTTGGACCGGTGCAGTAAGTTTATAACATAAGTATTTAATAATTACAAGTTACTTTGTGAAGCACTAGTCCAGAGCTTATTGGTGTCAGATCTAAATTAAATTGTTTTTTGATATAGATTTTCAATCAGATTCAAATAAAAGTTCATGTTTAATAAATTATTTAAAGGCTAACAACAATCTTCAAGTCTTTTGTGAGTTTTGAATTTCCACAATCCACTGTTAATTTGTCTTCTTCTACTCTGAACTTGGCTGCGCTTCCATTTACAGTCACTTTCGTGGCTTTTGATTTCAAACCAACAAAAGAAACATAACCGAGTACACCATTATCATAACCTGCTCGATCGACGTGACTCTCCAACGTGTATCTTGACTGGTCAAATGATGCCTTGTACTTTATTAATGTGTATCTTCCAGTGGAAACAGCATCAACAGATTCTCCATCATCCAAATATAATTCACCACCCGCATTACCATTTTCGTCCAAAGCCACAAGTAGGTTATGTGGTAACTTCTTCTGTTGAGCAGTGTTGAGTGCATCTTGTTGTCTTGGAACAATGGCACCACCTCTCACATGAACGTGAATCTTTTCCAATGGAGTGAACAACTTTAATCTCCTATTTCCCGAAATCTCCGTTCCGTTGTAATAGTCAAACCATCTTCCTGGTGGAATCAAGGCATCAACAACGGTCTGGTTCTCTTCAAGAGCAGGCGACACCAACAGAGCAGATCCGACCATAAATTGGGTATCAACAACAAAGGAATCAACAACAGTTGGGAATTCAAAGAACAATGGACGCACCACAGTGCTGCCCTCAACATGAGCTTTATAAAACAATGTATAATAGTAAGGTAACAGCTGATATCTATTCTTTAGAGCACTTCTGTTAATGTCGGTAATGCGTGGTCCGAACACATATGATTCTTGAGGGATCTTTCCGATGGAGTTATGATTCCTGCTGAATGGATAGAAGCTTCCCAGTTGAGTCCACCTGGCACAGAGTTGAGCGTTTGTGTCTCCGTTAAATCCACAAATGTCAGCACCAACCAAAGGAATACCAAACATGTTAAAAGTCAACATTCCAGGAATGGAAAGATGCATGCTCCTGTATGTGGCGTCGTTATCTCCAAGCCAATGTGAATTGTAACGTCCCGTTCCTGCGAATGAACTTCTGCTGATGATGACTGGTCTCTTGTTGGGATACTTTCTTAATAAAGCTTTTCTAGTGGCATAACCCTCCATGAATGCGTAGAAGGAATGTGCATTGTACCAGGTGGATGCGTTCATCACGCTGTTCATGTTTAATTGTTGTTTGTTTAATTTGAGACCTGGTGGAAGGTAAGGCGTCGAAATGTCATTTGCGTCGCTCTCGCACTCCCCATCACAGAAGGTCGCCAACTCATTCATGTCAATCCATATTCCATCGAGCGGGAATTCATCCAACCACTCATTAATGAGATCGGACCAGTATTCGTGGGATTTGGGATTGGTGAAATCTGGGAACACCGTGATGCCAGGCCACACTTTATTCTTGATGGGTGTCTTCCCGTCCTCTTTGAAAATGTAAACGCCTTTTTGTAAACCAATTTCGTAGGGCGCGTAATCCTTTTCGACCTTGATGCCTGGGTCGACGATTACAATATAATGTTGACCGTTCGCATGCAAGTCGGAAATGAATTTCTTGACTCTTTCATGTTCAAAGTTTTTATTGTGGAACGTAAAATCTTTGAGGTCTTGCATGTAATCAATGTCGTTCCAGATGGTGTCTAATGGGAGATCGTTCTTCTTGTAATTCTCAACGACGGCAATGGTGTTGTTGATGTTATCGTAACCCCACTTGCACTGATGGAATCCCAAAGACCAGTATGGGACAAAGGCTGGACGACCGATTAGGTCGTGATATTGTTGTACTACTTGTTGTGGATGAGGACCGGCAAAGATTGTTAGATCCATGATTCCACCAATGGCTCTGATTTGTAATCTGTTCTCGTTCTTGTTGTACTTCATGTTGAACTCGAGGGCATTGCTGTTCAAAAAGAACAAACCATGTGCGGTGCCGTCGTTACGTTGGTCCAAGTAGAAGGGGTGGTGACCGTATAAATTAAAATTCTCCAAGTTGCCATTGTCTTGTGGCCAAATGGTGTAGTGGTTGTCTCTTGGATCGAGTCTCAATGCGTTTACGCGCTCTCCGAGCCCATAAATGTTGGGTTCGTGAGGGGACGTGAAGGCAGTGGAGAGAACAAGGTATTGATCTTCGAACACAAAATCTTTACCAGTTGTGTCGAATAGGACTTGTCCATTTCTTCTTGAGATCTTGATGTTGAATTGTTTACCTTGGTCGGGAATTTCTACGACGAGATTGCTTTGATCTGCTCTGCCCTGTACTTTTAGACCGGGAATGACATAATCTGGAACTCTCCATCTCTTTTCCTCCGAATCACCAATCACAATGCGCACTCTGTCGTCCTTTTCGTAGGCGACAACAAATTTGAGGTTGCGTACGTCTGCACCGTATGGACCCTTTCCACTTGTTAATTCTAAATTCCCATTGATTGCTGTTTGTCCCCTTGATATTGATTTGACTGTATAGACTGGTAGTTGACACCCTGCAGTTATGATTATGGCCAGGAGTATGGCTAATGCAAACAAATCTCGTTGCATTTTTTGTTTTGGTTATACCGCCTTGTGAAATGGATCGGGATAAATACCTGATCAGGTTGACTTGAAATGGTTTCAGAATGATATCAAAATCTATTTCATGAACAAGAAGTGGGTGAGCTTACCATTAAATAATAGCATTTTACTGTGGTTAGTTAGTACACATTACAGAATGTTATAATTGAAGCATTATGTATGAAAGAACCTTTAATGAGGTGAAATGAAAATTAAATTTATTTGTGTTGTGCAAAGCGTGTCAAGCAGTAAAACTATTTCCTTGCTTTTTAATAAATTTATTTGTTATGTCATTGTAAGTAAAGCTATTTGTATAAAAGTATAAATATCCATCATTTCCAAAAAAGTAGATCTGTAGATGAATAGCTATTAATATTCAATCTCTAACTTTTATGGAACAAGAGGTATAAAAAGCTTTCAATCATGCAGCTATTATTCATAAAAAGAAACACAACAACACAAACACAACAATGACCAAGCAAAGCATTTTCGACCGTCTCAGTGACAGAAGCACATTCACAGGTGTATATAAGAACAAGGGTGGTATCAACGACCTTGACAATGGTGGAAACGTTCACGATTTATCTCAAATCACAAGAAGCAAGATGCACGGTACAAGCACATCAATGAAAACTGGAAAGGGTATACCCACTGTAACAGACTCACAGCCTGTTAAGAAGTCACGCCCAAGCACATCCAATGGCAGTATCTTCGACCGTCTCAGCGATAGAAGCACATTCACAGGTGTATATAAGAACAAGGGAGGTATAAACGACCTTGACAACGGTGGAAACGTTCATGACTTGTCACAAATCACGAGAAGTAAGATGCATGGATCTGCAACTGCTATGAAGGTTTAAATAAATTTTTTGTATACTAATCAATGTGTCTATAACTACTTCATTCCATCTTAAACCAGCCAGCAACCATCTCATGATGACTGACGCTTGCAAGAAGCAATGTGAGCAGTATCTCTAAAAATTCAGCAACATAAAAATCATGGGGACTTTTGCCTCCAAAGGATGACATAATCAAGGAAGAAAGTTTGAAGCCAATCCACCTAGCTATCGATTATACTAGATAAAACCCACCATTGGTTTTTATCGAATGCAATAACTAGCGTAGCATAAATTATACCCTACTTGTATAAGTCGAATTATGCTCAACCTTTCAAATAAATAACATTTCTGATGGTGACAACTGACAGATCTTGCCGCCAAATCTAATTGTAACACGAAATCTAAAAATGAAACAACTCCTTTCTATTTATATTAGATCTCTGTGTAAAAATTAAATTGAAAGCACATCATGGAGCAAGCTTATGAATTTCATGCGGCATCAATCATGTCAGCTCCTAGTAAGAACATAAACGCTAAAGACGACGGATGTTGCGCCGATGCAATTGTACAGTGGCTTAAGAGTGCATGGATGTGTAAGACCATTTCTTATTATTCTCATTTCAAAGATGGCATAGGTATTACCAATAGAAATAAAAAACGGACTCAGAATACAAGTGAAATACATTACGAGGAGGTACCGAAAGATAGTCCGAAAGTAGATTTCATAGCGTATAGCAGCGCTTGATAGAGTTAAATAATGTAAATATAGTGTAAACAACGATTAAGTGAAATAAAGATTTTGCCTTAACTTTAAATAATGATGACAACCTATAGTGTTTTCAAAGACATCATTATACTGAAAAATAATGAATCAACAAAATTTTGAATACTGTTATCTAATGTTCTCAAGACAAACCTGTTACAATTAATATTAATAGTTTGCAGAATACCAATCAATAAAAGACCTACTATTCGTTCGAATGTGGTGGACAAACTACCATGAGAGGCACGCAGTCACCGCAAAGAACGACAGCACCATCAAGTACCATACATATCAGCTCTCTTCGACAAATGTCATATCGATTACAACTATCACAAATGTAATTACATGTATGATTTGGAATAACAATTCGCATCAAAATCAAATTCGCTCCAACATGCCATTAGCCGATATATTATGCGAACAGACTCGATTATACAAGATGCATTCAAAAGGATAAATTGTCAATTAATCAAGGCGAAGCAAATCCAAGTCTTTGCTAATGAGGAAATTATTGATTTCATAATTACATGATTATAATTGTGAACTTATAATCAACTTTTGCATTACAGAATAGAATGGACCTTATCAACAAAAAGACTTTCGATAACTATATATATATTCGCATATATAAATAGAAACCACAGAGAGTCCAAAAGCATCGAAAGATTTAAACGCACAAAATGCAAATCACTCCTGCACATGTACATTATATTCGAAGATGTAAACTTGCATCAAATTATCACCAACATGTGTCGAAACGATACTGGTCAAAAAATCCATACATGATTGAAATGCATTTCAAATCAAAATAGAGGATGAACCCAGAGTAGACCTCATGTTATTCTCCCCAAAACGTTTGTTGATTATCCTCCTCTTCTTTGCCTTTGCTTGCTTCCATAAAGAAATTTTAAACCATTTAAAACCTATGAAACAAGTGTGTCACACACTTTCTATATATATTTAACCATGAAATAGTAAGAATAAATAACATCTGTGGTAAAAATTAATTCTGAATTTTTCATTCTTTCACAGCATCACAGTTTATTTCTTCACTGAACTGAATCGTTTTACAAGATATGACCTTCAAACTTTTTAAATGGTACATATAGAGGAGAATGCAATCTACTTGATTAGACTCAAACCAACGAACACCTAATGGTGTCCACATCTATCTCAACGCAGCCATTAAATTCAAGTTTTGTAGTGGGATGTTTACATGTAGCCGCTGTTCAAAAGGTGTATAAAGTGCTTGGGATCAAGATTAAAGAGTGCGTATTACCTGGTGCGCAAAGGTCAGACTCAATCAAGAAGTTTACGGAATCCTTAAACAAAAAGATCGGCATGAATCACACAACTAAAAAGAATAAAATTTTTTAGACCTCATTTATTTTTTATTGCAGTCATCCGTAGTTTTTGTGATTTGCGTGATTTTTTGATACCGTTTAGAAAGATCCGCGTTTTCCATTGTAATTATTACCACCATACTATTATTTGATAATTTGTGAATTGGTTACCAACATAAATTTTAAGTAGGTTAGGGAAGAAATGATTTATATCCAAGAAGACGATAATATGTGTTTTTCAGAATGTGACATGTCAGATATGGATGACGATGACATGTTTGCTGACAGTGACGAAAAACAAAAAATGAGAAAAGTGTTAAAGAGGACCAACGTTATACACCCCACTCCTTTTCAAGACTCCTTTTATAATCACACCACACCTTCTGGCGGATTAGCAAATGCCGGAATAACAGTGGCATTCAGAGGTGGATTTAACCTAATATACCCAAGCGCGCTACCCTTTATCGATGAATGGCACCTGGTGGATATATGTAACCAGGTACTTACTTTGCCGGCAGGTGGAGCAGCACACCTAAGTTGGACCGCTGAGACGGCGGCCGTTGCGCCAACAGTCTTCCTTCAAGCTAACAAGGAGAGGACTAATACTACAGTGGCAGTCAACACGGGGACCATAACTACTCCTGTCATAGTAACTTATTCTGTAGTTGTACAGTTTGTGGAGAGGGCATTTTACTTTGTTGCTTTAGCACAAGTAGCGCCGGTGCCAATAGCATATGCTTATAATGCGGTACCGCCGTCCAAGATGTTGGCGTTTTTGCATTATAGCGGAGCAATGCTAATTCTCCCACGCATATTCGCGTCGCCACCAGCTCAACTTAAACTGAAGTTGAACTTTGCATTGTTGATCTCAATGGATATAGCAAGATTCTCTTGGGAGAACAATAATGCAGTCAACATTTTTTCAGGTGTGTCAACGACTGATAGAACGTTGATAAGGGTAGGAGATTCAGTGTACCATATACAAAGAGAAAGATGGGACAACATGGTCGCTCTAACCCATATAACCCGAAGGAACTACACATCCAACCTTAGGCTACCGGATTATAGCGTTATTAATAAATAACTTTGCTAACAAAACAAATTCCGGTTCTCTGTTAATTGTCTTGGACTTGTTCTGTAATAAAAAGTTGTATAGACAAGTGTAGGTAACAAGTATTTACGGGTCTACACACAAATACCAATCTTCGGTGTGGACAATAAAAAAGTCCTTGAACCTTGGTCAAACATCAATCTCAACAAACAAAAACTAGGCAAATCATCATCTGTATTTATAAAAACTAAGTTAAAACTCCTCCCTAACTCTTCCCATATTGACCAAAGAAAAGCATTTTTTGGTTGATTGTAATTGTTGAGGAATAGTAATAGGAACCAATTAGGATGGCTTTCTCAACAATCTGGCATGAACCTGTTGAATGATTTCAAGAACATTTGGTAACCACATATCAGAGATTAACTCTACCCATCATGTCTAGGAGGTGATAGATATATACTTTGAAATGTCCCTGTACTCTCTCATACCAGTAACAGTTTTTTATTAAGGTTAAACAGAAATAGTTTAAATTGGTGGGCTTATGCAGGATTATTTTGTTCGTCCAGGATTATTTTAATTCTGGTCACCCCTCTTAATCAATTCAATTAGACTTTACTTCAACATCAACCGAGAAGGATGACTGAAGCCACCTAGCAAAAACACGGCGTTACGAATTATATTTATTTATTAAAACAATCTCATTGACAGTACGCCTTCACTTGATCGCTTAGCTCAAATAAGAGCTTATCTGGGGTATGAAGTTGTACATTCCTGAATGTTGCTAATGAATCTATATTTCCGAATCGAACAGGGACGTTGTTAGTCATATCACATTCATAATACATCTTTTGTCGTCCGTTCCACCTGTTTACTAATTTATTTTCACTCACAGAGTATACTGTACCATTATAAGTATAAACGCTAAAGTAATCTTCGGAGAGATAGGATCCAATGTATGGTTTTTTCTTGCACTCAATTCCTGCTCTAGTAGTGTATTTGACCTCATATCTTGTATTCTCCTCGTAGTTTTCAATATCAATAAAAAGAAGGCCTTTAGCAAAGGTTTCAACGCGACTTTTTTTGTGCTCATAATCTATGTAGTATTTTTGGTTCTGAACAGTACTACCAAAGGAATAACCATCTGCAGACATGCTACTAGGCGAAAATCTAGATGGTCTCAAGGGATCTTGGGCGAAAACGAAAGTGGCTAGGGCGAGGGTAAGTATAATAAGTTTCATTTCTTTTTAAAAAGCTGTGGGATTGATTGGTATTATTGTCGTTTGCAAAAAAGCAGGGACCTCAATTTTCATCTAACTGCCAAATAAAGAAAAATTAAAATCAAAACCGTGCAACCGGAGATATTCGTCTCGAATTTTTGTGCAATAATTTTACAAAATCATGACTTTCAAGGTTAACTCACAAGGTCGCGTCTTCACAAATGGTGTTGCTGTACCTAAGGAGCTACAGCAAGAAATAATTTTAAATAGATTAGAGCTGATGAAGCCATGCAAAATAGCAAAGAAGTTGCGCATCAATCGAAAGACAGTAGCCCGTTATTTGAATCGATACTTTAACAACGAAGAAGCTCCAGTAAGGGGTAGACCATCAAACCAAACAATCAAGACCAACCCACAACTCATTAATTACATTGAGATTCTTACATTGGAGAACCCATTGCGTTCGATTAATGAAATTATTAATTTATTACATCAAGAAACTGGTGTAAGAATGGAGGCGTGGGACATCAGTAGAATACGTAACAAGCAGCTGAACTTCAAACGAAAACGCGTATCTCACATTGCTCGAAAGCGTACAACAGATGAAGTCCAGTGGAAGCGACGATGCTGGCGAGAACGTGTCTGGAACTTTGACTCGCGCATGTTCATCTATATTGA
>JAOPGA020000386.1:0-10547 GCA_026419775.2 Acrasis kona
GTTCCAATCAACTCTGCACACTCTCTAAAAATGCAGTATTGGGACAACAACAACCAAATTAGCAACACCAAATGCCCGAGGTGTTGTTTGCAACATGAGGACCAATCTCATGTTCTTTTAAATTGTCGCAAAAATTTGCCATACACATATGATGCAATGCGATCAATCAATGACCTGATTCGAAGCAACATGCTGCCAGGATCACTCATAAAGGGCTCATTTAAATTCTGGGGTCTTCCATTCACACTATACCAAAGTGGTTTTGATTTTGACGAACATCCTTCGACTGACAAACGCAAAGCTACTATTTATGCTAGTTTACTTGGTTACACTAGTATGGATGTAGTTAAGCGCTTCTCAAACAAGATACCAGTCAAAAAGCCACTCCAAGTGTTGAGGAAGATATCAACAATCTTGATGGAAACCTCTTACTCCATCTGGCACGCGCGCTGCGCAACCCATGCCATCAAATCCGCCAAGCTAGGCGGACCTTCAGCTGTATAGAGTCATTTATACATATGTAAATAATTTCTAATAAAGCTTGTCGCAGAATGCGATTTATAAAAAAATTAAGTTCTCATCAGTAAAACACAGTACATCTTGACCATCAATTTGGTGTTTGTAAGCCTCCCAAGTTACTGTCTCTGGAATATATGGTTGGACATTATCTCTCAAAGTAGATATGGCTGTAGTAATGTATTGATGGCTCTTAACCTTGATGTCAATTGCTTTCCTTGTCCTCTTCTTGCGCATTGCCTTTGGTTTGGACACCATTGCTACTTTCTTTGTTTCAGCATTATATTTATATTCAATGAATTGAGTTTCAATAGAAGCTGGTGTTAGTGTTGAATGTTTGAGTCCTTGGTTGTTCATGATTTTGTCAGGGTTATTTGTTTGGTATGCTACGTCTTGGTGTGCGACTGTGTTCTTGTTGCTCACATTGTTGTTTGAACCGATATATATATAATCGTAGAGTTGACTATGGCGAGCCCTCCAATTAATGAATTTCTTTAAAATCCAGAAAAATAGTCTCGCTCTGCGTGAACGTGAGAGTCTTATATTTCGTTCTCGATCAGCACGTGTCACAATCTGGTCTTCTTTGGCAATGCTAATCATTCTACTGATTTTTTCACCACCAACATATGCCTTGTCACCAAGGATTCCCCATGAATCTGGATACTGTTGGTGTAAAGGGTCTTGATCTTGATACTCTTTCTCTTCATCTGTCTTTTTTAAGAGCGAGTTAATTTCCCCAACATGCTTTTTATATATTGAGAAGTCATGTGTACTTCCTGGATAATGTGGTGTGGCATGGAGAAGAGATCCATCAAGGTAATGTGTGGTCTGTGTTTTGAGTCCATAATCCCAATGTTTAAAAGAGTGATAGTGCTTCACATCTCCAAATCTTCCTGTCGGACGAAAGCATTGCCGAAAATGGACATCTACAACTAAAAGCAAAGAACCATACACGTCAGAACCAGCAACATTAAAAACATCCTCATAATCTTTCTTTCTTTGGAATGTTCTTTTAAGAGGCTTCTCTATAGCGTACAGAATTTTGTAAAACTGCTTGTGGAGGGATGACTCGTCTAAATTAAGGTTGACAGCTAGTTTTGGCCAAGTGTCAAGATGCTTCAGTTGCATAAGAGTGATCACAAATCGATCAAAGAGGCTATATTTTGGTTTTGGGCCTCTAGTTGACAGAGCTCTCAGTTTTGATTCAACCACTGCATACAACTCTTTAATTTCATTAGGATAAAACCCAGTTAAAGCTTTGACTCCATTATCACCATGCCTTCCATTCTTGATCTTGTTAAAGAAAGCGTTTTCTTCTTCTTCCTGTCGCTCAGCATTCTCAATAATTGCGTTGATGTCACGCTGTCGTTCGATGTCAACTGCAGCTCGAACTTCTTCATTTCGATTGTTGTCTGCTGCATGTGCTGCATTGAGTAGCAGTTCAATGCGATCTTCCCCTCTTCTACGTCGAATACCAACAGCAAGGGCAGTCAAGCTCCGGAAAGTAGCAAAAACCGTTCTACTTTTTGTGTGCAATTCTGTTTTAACGTACCGCCAAAAGCAGTTCTTTTCCGATTTGCCCCGAACCTTCAAAAGTAGTACAAACAGTCGGCGAAAGTAGGTAAAAAAGAGGTCCTTTTACGTGTTATAAAGTACTACAAATTATAGGTTGTGACGTTAATAAAAGTAGCAGTTGAAAGAACGTTTGTTTATTAATAGTGTTGTTCAGTTTCTTCATCTGCTCCGGCCTTGCATGCTTTAATATCAATTGCCTCCTGTTAATGGTGTTGAGATGTGGGTATACATAATAATGCTTTCATCTAAAATTGATGAGACGAATGCTAAAGACATTGATACCTTTAAACCCCAAATATCTGGACGACACTACCGCAAGTGGGTTGGGATCCTTCCTCTGGATTCTCGGCTGTAAATCGACACGCTATGCCGTCATCGTCTGGTTCGCGTGGCGTCGTATTGTCAAAGTCGATTGGGTTGGCCATCTCTATCCTCACATTGTAGGAAGCTGCGAACGTCTGGAATGCTCGTAAGTGTAATTCCCATGCCTACATGAGGCTGAGTGCTTGGAATGTTTTGAAGTCTGTTGTGCCTGATTTCCTTGGTATGTTCAAAGAGGATGTGATAAATTCTTGGATGGTTCTACCTAAGCTAGTTATTGAATATAAAAATTAAATTACATACCATCAAAGTATGAGTGGTCATTACATTGTCATATCGTTATTCGGTCCAATGAGAGGAACTGCGATGACTTCATTTCCTGAGTTAACAGCAATGCATAATTTAATTATGGCAGTGTGTGGAATGGATTCAATTGTTTGCGGATCCTCTCTTACTCTGTTAATAARAAAACTTACTGACGCAGTGAGTGTTTTAGTGACGCTGTTACAGAAGAAATGTTGGATCTCTACAAATTGCCTCCCTCTAGAAGTATCCGCTAGAACTGCATGAAGCAGCTCAAATCCTTCCTTTACAGCCGGAATAGAACCGCTCGTTTCAAGAACGAAATTTTTGATGATAGAGCCTATCGAACAATTGTTGAACATGTCAATGTAGCTTTCTATGTCGTCCAGAAGAGTAAACCCGTTAACCACAAGTGTCACCTCTTTAAATGTTAAGATGAACGCAAGCAGTAGTGAGTTGGGACACAAAATGTGTTTAGATAATTTCTGTGACCTGTTCATCTCAATTACTGCACTTAAATTCTCCTCTCCAAAATAAGGATGACCCTTGTTATTTATACGAGTTTCCTTCATTCTCTCCGGCTTAATGTGATCTTGGTTAAGAGAGAAGTAAGCAACAAGATGCTTCTTTCTGCAGGTAATTTTGTTCTCGAAGTACCATGATTGAATTTCCATTAAGTCCTCAAACAACACATACAGGTCTTCCTTTCGCCTGTGCTCGTAAACTATTGGACCGACATATCCCTCCACGAAGGTCCTCCCATTGAAAGATAATCATGGGTATCGTTTGTCACATCAATAACATGGTACGGCAAAGTACTTCTGTCGTCCATTTCGCTGTTATCTTCAGACTCTGCGTACGTGTTGCTATAGTCGTCCTCCTCTTCACTGCTGTACTCTAAACTGCTCATTATTTTTAAAAGTTCTTCTACACCCAATCTTACTTTTTCATCCGCAAGACACTACTTTTCGTAGCGCGACTACATCATTCATTCATTTGAATCGATATTGAGTCACCTCTATTAATTGAACTTCGTAATTTAATCAATCGCAGTTTATTTTGGTACTTTTCGTACTACTTTTTACAACTACTTTTTAACCAACTCCGAAGCAGTACTTTGTAACTTCGAAAGTAGCAGAATTTGGTGCTTTTGTATTGTCATTCAAAGTATATATTTGGTCAATGTAAGTTATATTTATACTCTACCAGTGCACACTTGTTGTTGGAGGGTACTCGAAGCTGGTGGAGACGAGAACAACAATCAGTCGCATTGTTTACTGTTATCTCAAGTGATTTTGGTTGACCATAGAATTTTTGAAATCGTTAAATTGGAGATAAACGCTGGTAAAGTTAGAGAAAGCTTTCAAGCTAACTGAGATGGACATACGCAATAGACATCAACGTTATGTTAAGATTTCGTAATTTTTCCATGAAGAAATTATGTCCTACGATATATTCATGAGACTTGTACATACTAAAATAAATCGCCATTAAACAAACGCATCTTAAATCCACATACAAAATGTAATTAGATACAACATTAGTGGAACATGTTTACAGAGAAAAGTGCTTCTCATGAATATTATTATTTCCTGATGCACWACTTGTCWGGCATAGTGAAAAAGTTGTTGAAGTGTTGGCAGAAATCAAGTGAACTTGGAGGAATGCCAGACGCCGTTTGGAAAAGTTTCGACAAAAGATTGTAAGTATAATACATCGCAATGTTCAAACAAAAAAGTTCTAATATTTTTATTGTTCCTAATGAAAACATTTCCTTGTGTCTTTTTGCTCTCTCCTCAAACAATATATGCAATCACAGCTATTATGAAACTAGCAATTGCACCAAATAATCTGTTCTGACTAGTCTCACTCTCAGAAATAGGTATTAACCTTGGAGTAGGTGTTGGAGTAGGTGTTGATTGATTCGTCACTACTAAAATAGCAGTCCAGCTGTCTCCACAAGCAACTCCTACAACACTTTTTCCATTCAGTACTCCACTCGTTGTTACTGCAACTGGAACACTACTATCTCTAGTTGAGTTGTTTCCCAACTGTCCATTCCTTTGTGATTGTTAGTCTTTAAATTAGTACTTGTTAAGTATAGTTACCCATTGCCGCCGAAAGTATAAACACCTCCATCACTTGTTATAACAGCAGTATAGAAAGTTCCACAAGCAACTCCAACAACACTTTTTCCATTCAGTACTCCACTCGTTGTTACTGCAACTGGAACACTACTATCTCTAGTTGAGTTGTTTCCCAACTGTCCAAACCTTTGTGATTGTTAGTCTTTAAATTAGTAGTAAGTTACCAATTGTTTCCAAATGTGTAAGCTCCTCCATCACTAGTTATAGCCCCAATATGAAATTTCCCACAAGCAACTCCAACAACACTTTTTCCGTTCAGTACTCCACTCGTTATTACTGCAACTGGAACTCTACTACCAGAAACTACATTACTTCCCAACTGTCCATACCTTTGTGATTGTTAATCGATAAATTGGTAGTTGTTGATTCGACTTACCCATTGTCCCCGAATGTATATATTTGCCACATCTGACATTCAATAAAAACTGCAATAAACAGAAGTGTTACCACCCTCTTCATTTCTTTTTGTCCGTCGAATAATCTACGAATTCTATTTTGGCGCTCTTTTTATTACTTCAGTAATAACTGACTATAAATTCCCAGACCTGTACTCGTGATTACAAACCAACTTTTGTAATCTTCACATTTCCGTGAACGGCTCAATTGGTGAAGTACTACAGGGCTGTAGGCTGATCGGTGTTGTTTTGACCGAGTTGAACAACTAAATCAAAACTATTAATACTATTTTGATGGTTTGTTTATATAATACCCAACAGGAAGGGCCAGGAAGTTATTGATGATGACAATATCAATGTGGAACGTGATTTGGAATTTTTAATTTCGCAAGTCAAATCAAGTTCGAACACAAGCGCAGGTTACTTGCAAATATTTTCATGTCATCATATTTTTTATTTTGAATTTTTCTGAAAAAGTGGTTGTTTTGATTGAAACAGACAATAACATTCACGCCGCTTCAAAATCAATCTCATCTTATTCTGGTGTGAGTGACAATTATCAACAAATTTATTGAGATGGTATGTTACACAATAGGAAATAATATTACATTTATTTAGAGCAATAAATCTTCTCTGCAAATGATATGGGCACCAACATGGGTACTTTGAGTACTCCAACATAGATCGATGTATTACCTATAAATTGTAGAGTAATTTGGCTGCCTCCAAGGATACTGCAATCTCTAGTAAGCTTGGCCCAGTCTGTCGGCTTTGTCCCAATTCCATAAAGAGACAAGACCAAGTCTCTTCCTGTTGTGTTCGAATGTCCTGGGAATGTAATTTTTTCACTATATTTAACATTTCCCATGTCAATTCCATAGCACCCCTCTCTTGGCTTTTCCGGTACTGTATCATTCACTAGGCACTTTGAATCCCAATAATAAACCTCCATGTTCAGGTCAGATAAACCAACACTGTACCGATTTGGATTATACACAGTCAAGTCCATGTGTGCAACAAAATTAAGTTTGAGAGTCGATGTGACAAGATCCAAAGATATGCTTCTAATTTTCGTCAGGGTTGTAGGCATTTTTGGGAACAAAATCCACAAAGTGAGGCAGAATCCAACAACAGTCAATAGTATTAATAGCGTAATAAACATTAAAAATAAAACTGCACACCTTGGTGTGCAACATGTCTTCTTCTTCTTGCGTGTCACATTCAACAGCGTGTTCCTCTCCATTTTTAACACAACCGAAATTGTCCGGAAAAATGAAATAGAACAATTTAGACATGAAAGGTGCTCGTGATTTCAAAAAAGCCACCAATTCGTGGGCATTTTTGGTGGGTTTAGTGCCCATAAAGTGTGAATTATTTGCACTTTATGGGCACCAAAAGTGGGTCATTGTACCACTAAATGGCACCCTTTTTTTTTCTTCGATGGGCATGTTGGTGCCACTAGGCACACTCATTTTAGATAGGCATTTAAGGTGATACGAAAAGTGGCATTTTGAATGCCTATCTAAAAGTGACACCTTAGTTGCATCACAGCGGTGCTCAATGATTGTATCAATCAAAATAATGTATTAATAAAGTCTATTTATTACTCATTACATACTACAATCGACAGCATGTAAGACGTGTAMTTGATGCAGTTTGTACGCTCAATCAATGTGATCCTCTGTCTCATAATTGTCTCCTTATGCTCATTATTTCAAAAGTACCCTCAATTGTAACATTGATTCCAAATAACTCGTACACTCAGCAGATTCCGTTGTTCTTGTTTTCATCAGTGACACAATGACATCACTTTATGCGTTGCTTTGTATATATTATTAATGCGTTTAAATGTACCAGTATCACACCCATGATTTTTGAGGGTTGTCATTGACGTGTATATTGTTGAAAAGACAATTTCACAGATTGCATGTTATCCAAACCATTTGAAACGAACTGCTCGAAATTATATTTCAAAGTCAGCCGCCACCTGATGCAAATAAAATTGAACTTTTACGAATGTTGTTTTCGTGGCGGTTATTGTAATCAGCTTCGCATCATTGTAGTTTGAAATGAGCACCATCAAACAAACCAAACCTAGAGGAAGAGAGCAAAGAAAGCTAGAATCAGATAAGCATAGTTTCGAAAAGCAAAGATTAGCTGCTAGAAAAGAAGGCTTCCAAAGAAATGATCCACATACTAATCCAGTAGAAGTTTTAGAGTCGGGCCTTTCATATCAACCAAGTATTCTATCTTCAATTTCATGAACTTTACTAATGTACAGATAATCAAAGATTTCATGTGGATGTTGTTGGAGAAGAGAAGGCGGTTCGCCAGTACCAAATTGATAAAAGCAAAGCCATAACGGATCAAAAGAGAGCAGTCAATATCGAACGAGAGAATCAGAGATGGAAGGAAATTGAAAAGGTTTCAAAGAAGGAAGAAACCAGACTAGAGGATGCGCGGGCAAATCACAAAAAAAATACATCGAGGTAATGACAGTAATCTGGATTGTGCTCTAATACTTGAAGTGTATCGTATGATGTTGTCACTCTGAAGACCGGCAAGGATGGTGGAAGAGATCAATATGAGAGGGAAATGATGGCTGTAAGATTACTTTCGCACTGATGAATGACTATTTTTAGCACAGTGGATCAACGCGAGCAGCGAGACTTCAACAAAAAAGCTCATCTGTAAATTACAATCCAATTACAGGTGAAGCTGTCATACCGGTGAATATTGAGCCAAGACCAAGCCCTCTTTTATAATGAATACATATTGTTAAATAAATTGCTACATTTAAATCTAGAACATTAATTTGAAAATCTAAACAAACTTTTATTGTTCAATATTACACACTGATTGTGCATCAATTATACTTTCGGGAACAGTCTTGTTGTACTTCCTCTTAATAACAATTATAATAACAAGTACAAGAATTACTAACAGCACCATAATTGAAAGCAACACAGCAACAATAATAATAGCAATGGCAATATTGGAAATACCCAAACTACTCGAACTCTGAGCAACAGATGGCGAAGATGCATCTTGATTACTATTCGACGTTAAGCCCACAAAGTAAATCGACACAACAGCACTATCGTTCGTAAGCTTAACATTACGACCAATCACCTCCGAAGTACTAATTATGTAATTACTCTGCGATACAACCAATGAGGAAGTCTTGGTCTTATAATCCTTAAATGAGAACCAAGAAGGATACGCAGCAACGAGATTAACAACACCACTACTGCTTGATAAACTCATGTTCAAACTACTGGCAGAAATAGTAGCATTGAGTGTATAAACAGTTCCCAAACCAAACCAAGTTTGTTTTCCTGCAGAATACTCCAATGACTTTTGAGAGAAGGTAACATAAACGTAAGGAGTAGATCCATAATAGAATGAAATTCTAATAAAATTAGTTTCATCTGCAGCAGCCCATAATTCAACAGGATTAATTCCTAGCGTACAACTACTGATTTGGAAAGTAGAAGTCAAGGTGGTTGCATTGGTTACTTTGTTGGTACTAGTGAGAGATCTTCTTGATTTAATACCGGATGCAAATATAGACGTGACTTGAACAACTGGTTGGTTGTTGTCATCTGCAACTACGTTTAGAATTGGTTTTTCATTGTTGGTTTCTGCTGGGTTAGTTCCAGCGAATAAAGTATTGACATCTGATAAGGAGGTGAGCGAAGCAGAGATTGACGTTGGTGGTGTGATAACCATTGGAGCGGTTGTGGTTATTACTTGTGATGTAGGTAATAATGTGGCAGTATCTGTCGTGGTAATCACTGATGTTTGTGTAGGAGTAAATGTGGGAGTAGAAGTGGACGTTACAGTAGTTGTTTGTGTTGGAGTCAAAGAAGGAGTTGATGTTGTGGTAGAAGGAGGTACTGTTGTAAGCGTTACAACTTTTACATCAATAACCAAACTACAATTAGAACAAGCTGGTTGTATGAGTACGCTTACATTACTACCAAGTGATACCACATACGATCCGCCAGCAATAGACACCGTAGGAGTTTTGCCAGATTCTTTAGGAATAGTAGCCACTGTCGATACAGTATGATTACTATTAGAAGTATCAATACTAATAATGGACGCCGATGTACCAGAAGTGGTACTCACGACCGCTATGATACTATATCCACCCACTGTAGAATTGTTGAGTACCAATATAGGAGATAACTCTGTATAATTGGTGAATGCAATCAGAGTACTAACGCTCACCGCGCTAGTGTTATTTCTTGGAGCAATGATTTGTGATAAAGATGTATTGCTTCCAATAGTAGTAACAACAACAAATCGATAAGTATTTGTAGTAGAGTCATAAGAGCTCGCTATAGAATTAACCACGCCAGGTGTGGTCGATAAAGTAATTTGAGTTTGATTACTGGTCCTCACAATGGAACTAATACCATTAATTATAGTAGCAACAACTAATTCATTACTACTAGAACCAATTTGATTTACACTGGTTAATTGTCCAACAATGTTATCTTGAAGGATTGCTTGTGTAATTTGACCATTGTTGTTTGATTGCTTGATTATAGTGGACGCTGAGGTCGTACTATCATAGTAATATAATACAGTATCGTTGTCTTTGATATAGCCGATGGTGGGCACGTATTGACACTTGGTACCAATATAACCTGAATAACAAACACATGTATCTGATGAGATACATGAACCTCTCCCGCTACACACTGAACTATTATATTTATCAATAGAATAGCAATACCACGTGGAGGTAGGCGTGGAAGTTGGAGTTGAAGTAGAAACAGTTACAACTGCAATGTTTAGATTGGCACTAGTGTTATTTGAACTACTTGTGCTTGCTATTATAACTGCTGCGTTAGTTCCCACAGAAACAGAATAACCAGTACTAGTAGTAGTCAACACTGGTGCGTAACCAAGAGTGATATTTACAGTAGTAACAACGTTTGTTGTTTTTGAATTAGTGTCGAAAACACCAATAGCAGCAGTACTGCTGTTAGTGTTCGATGTCATGACATAAGCAGTTGTTGCACCAGTTATGTTGTTATAGACAGTGAACAAAACAATGTTACTTCCAGATGGATTGATTGATATAGTTGTCAAGTTACTATTGACTGGTAGTGATGGATGATTAGTAGAAGAAGTACTTGAGACAGAAACAGAACTCAAAACAGTAGATCCATCTGTATTAGAAGTAGATACTAGAACAGAAGTAGATTTAGTGTTTGGATCATAAATTGTAAGCACGCTATTAGGTGTTCCAGTGATGGTTGCTACAGTAGTCACG
>JAOPGA020000388.1:0-15563 GCA_026419775.2 Acrasis kona
GTGTGAAACCAATGAAAATAATGGAAATTTTGGGATTAATGAGAAATTTTGACAAGTGAAACGAATGGAAAGGTGAAATTGTGGGAAATTTTATTCTTGGAATAATGTCTTAATTTGTAAATATATAGTTTATAATAAATTTGGGTAAATTAAAACAACATCAAAGTACTTACCATTTAAAGCATCATGCTAAAGAGCCTGTACAGAGAAAGAGAAAGAGTGGGTTAAATATGCTACCCCTTTACATGCACACGTTAGGCTATAGTTTAATGATTTAAAGTCACCACCAACTCAGACATAATTCAGGCCATGGTGAAAAAAGTGGAAGAGATAGTTTTTAATAATGCAACACAGGAGAAGTTTACTTTTAAAGCTATAATACTAAGTAAGTCTGCTGGCAAAAGTTTTAAGAAGTTTGTATCACATAGAAACGTAAATTTTTAAAAATGGAACGTGCCCTATTCTCAAATGTCTCAAACACCTCTTCAAGCTTAAGTAGAAAAAAGCTATCAAAGGGAAAAAAACTACAGAGTGACCAAGGAATTAACTGTATATTTACAAGTGTTTTGTATCTTGCTGGATTTAAAAAAATGTTTATAAAATAAAAAACAACTTTAAAAAAATCTAATATCTTCATGTTTAATGTTCTGTTTTTTATATTTGAACAAAAATTATATTACAGTTAACCCTGGTCAAAATGAACAATGTTTGATTACCTTTCTACTAACAAGACTGTATTAGACAAAATGCAGTGTTTTGACAGGCGCTGGAGCGTCTAGACCCGCCTCCTTGCCTTCCAACCATTCAACCAAATCCTCCTCTTTATCCTCATCCTCTTCATCCTCCATTGAAATCTTCCAGAGTACAGGAAGTTTAGCGTAACTCTTCCACAACAGTGGGAGAATTGCATTGCAACGGTCAACATCAGATGGTAACGTGTCGTAGAAGAACAGAAAGCAGACCTTCCTAGTCTTCATCTTGTCACACAGTTCCTCAACATCCATACAACCGATGCTGTTCTTGAGGAGAACACCACCCTTCACACCGAGCGCATTAACCTTTCACAAACGCGTACTCAACTCATTTTAACCGGTCAATCTCCCTCCAAATCTGTTACAATGGGTTAATAAATAAAATAAAATACATTCTTTATTGTAAAGGGTAAATAATATTAGTCTTATGAAAATATAATGTAGATATTAATAATGGTTTATTAAATGGTTGTATACTGGTATTTACATTGATAATTGTCACAAACTTCACTGGTCCTTGATTACATTTTTTTTATTGGTTTTTAATTGCAATGTTGAGACAACTCAGTTTCCCCCCTCCTGTCTCTTTTCCCTTGACGGAAATAGTAAAAAAAAAAGGAATGCCCCCGCAATTTTTCCACAATATAAATAAATGTTTATTTTCAGTACAACAGTGTCAACATCAATAGATCAACCCTCAGCAACACCATCAATCCTGGCTACTATGCCAACAACATAAACAACAGTGACAACACCCCTGGCAACAAACATAATAACATTATGGCAATGCAATTAGCATCTGTGTTACAGCTTCCTCTTCTTTGTTTCATTTTTTTTTGCTTCCTTCATTTTCATAAATTTCATCTAATATATATATACCTTGTCCGCATAGTCTAGTACTTGTACAATGCTTTACGAGTGATCACTCAAACCTCAAGTATCTTTTTTTATATTAGATTTATTGTAAAATCAAACAAACTGAAAACATCAATGTTACGCAAAGACCAATGTATAATCTGTGAAAAACATTTATGACAATTCTTTGTTAAGAATTTTGTTTTAAAAGATGATGAAATTTTAATATTTGGTATAAAAAACGCCTGCAAAGGATGGGTTTGCTGAGCATGTTATAATTTTGTGAGGAAAAAACAAAAAAAGACATTGTCTGATCATCAATTTCTTCATATGACATAGGTGCGGCTAAACAAAATAACAGGTCAGAATTTGTTTATTCCACGGCCAACATTTACACAGGCAGGTAATTTATTTATTACTATTATATTAATTAGTTTAGAAGTTACTCCAATCTTAATTTATGTTGGAATTTTAACCTCAGATATACTCCTTCCTAGCAAGATCTGCAAAAGTCTCCATTTCATCTTCAAACATATCAAATTAAGTAAAATAGTCACAGAAGTCATCATTTAAAAAGGCTGATAGAATGAAATCAGATTCCACCAAGTCTCATGCCAAAAGCATATACTCCCCCTCCATGGTTGAATCTGTAGAAATTAATGAATTGTCATCTGAGGTAGATAATTGTTGCACTATATTGTTTGACTCTTGCACAATGATATCTGGATACTGTTCAACATTTTCCATTCTTTGATGTCATTCACAACCTGATTATTACTGCCTACCTGTAACAGCACTAATCGTGAAGAAGGTAACTTGACTTTAAAGTACTGATGGTGAATGTACTGGTTAGATTCAGCGGCGCTAATAATTTTGCTATTAATAACCTAATAAGCATTAAACCAAAGTAATATTTATCTTACATTAGATTGCCGCTGCGGACCTTGTGGAGGACCTTATAGAGGCTCTAACACAAAACTACCAGTAAATTGTGCTACTGGATCTCCATCCCTTGCTCTCTTGGTTCCTCTGCCTCTTCCTCTGCCTGTTTGTATTTAAATTGTTCGCAGCCTCTTTAACATTGCGAGTTGGTATTTGATAACGCTGCTGCTGTTGAAGTTAAACAAGTGGCACAATGTGCGGTTGTAGAGCATTGAGTTGCACTTAGGGTTGTACTGGAGGTTGTACTTATGGATAGTGCTGTAGTGGTGTGTGTTATAGCAAAGTAACTGGAGCCGGTTCATCATTGTCGTCATCTCTAATAGAATTTAGAAATGCCATAGTGAACTCATAGTTGTTTGGTAGTGCAACAACTGGCGGTACAACGGGCACAACAATAGGTGTGGGAACAGGTGAAGGAACAGGTGTGAAAACAGAAGCAACAACAGGTGTATAGCAGCATTACATCCTCTAGCAAGTGGTCTGTTGTCCCTCTCTTGTAGGACATGGAGACCTTGAAAGAAACTGCCACTATCTAAAATCTAAGCAAGATCTGGCCTGTTTACAATATCTAAGACAGTATCAATTCTTGCAGTTTGAAATTCTTTCTTTGCCCTTTTAATGTGGTTGTAGGTAATGTACATTGTTCTATTACTTCTTTGCAATGTAGGCAAAACATTGTTTCCATTCACAATATCTTAGATCAGCCTCAGATTGGTCTTATACATGTTGTCCTTAATATAAGTCTGGAGATACTCAAGTCTCTCAGGCTTCAATACTAGCATACCTTGGTTAACAACACCGAAAGCTCATATTTAACTTAACCAGACTGTTTAATTTGCATAATAATCTTACCTCCGCACCTCAATTGTTTGTAGGCAGAACACATATAATGAGATTTAACCCTTGAATTTGTGAAATAGTGCTGGAATATTTGACCATTGTACAAGAGCTGGTTCCTATCACTCACTTTAATGATGTTTGAAGCAGGAATTATGCAGTGGATGGCACTCAAATTAGAATCGCTTATATCTGTTGCATTACTAGAGTTGTACTGGCTTTGTACACCAACCTCTCTTGTTGTTGAATATTTTTAGGCAAAAGCATTTTGTATTTAAAAACCTTTAATTATACTTAAAGGGAGAAAGTTGTCAAAACTATACGATTAAATTCTTCTTTAATTTCCTTACCTTCATATTCAATTTATTTTATTCATTCAAACATACAAAAAAATCTATTTTTAGAAATAGATATAAATAAAAAAAAACATTAAAAACAATAAAAGCAACAACACAAATACAAAGTATCAATATATATTGTAAAGATAAAAAAATATTTCAATTTTAATTTATTTTTAAAATTTTCGATAAAGTTTAATTAAAGAAGACAAATATATAAAATAATTTTAATAATTTTTTTAATATTAATGAAAGTTAAATGTTAATTATTAATTATTATGTTAATTATTAATTATTTATAAATAGTTAAAAAAACTTTGTTTAATAACAACCAAGACCTTAATCTTCAAGTTAGAAGACGAAGACATTTTACAAATAGTTATAAGCTATAAATAAAGAAAAAAAAATTTAAAAATTATTATATTAAAAATAATTAATATAATAATTAACAACTAATATAAACAATTAGTTAACATCTTATTAATATTATTTAAATTTTACTTAATTTATATAATAATCAAAGATTAATTAATTATATTATAATATTTATATTTAAATTTAAAATTTAAAGTTTAATAAAGAGAAAAAGTGGGGCATTTAAAAAAAACAAACAAATATTTTTAAAAAATAAAATAAAAGGCAAATTATAGATAAAAGAGAAAAAAATGTAAAAAATACAGTTTTTTTTAATTTGATATCAATTTTACAATAAACACAGAAAAAAAAAATCCTTTTATTTTTAATTATTAAAATATTAGTAAATAATGGCAGAATGCATTATGCAAACATTAATGTAACAATAATAAAGAGAAGGGCAATAAAAAGATACAATGTCATCAAAGAATATAAACATAAATGTTATTAATATATTAAAAATTAATTTTTAACTTGGTTTATAAGTAAAGCAACAAAGTTTTTTCAAGTGGCAGTGAAGTTAACAACACAAAAAGAAGAATAATACAGAATATTAATTAATTGCTGAAATGGATTAAATTACTTTTTTTTGGTCAAAATTTTTTTAAAACAATAATGTTGTAACATAGCAGGGTAAAATCTTGCCTTCAATTTGATAATGCCATGGCATAATATATATGGGCATGGCATTCCAAAATAGAACAGGAATTAGAAGGCGAGATGGCTATCCAAGACGAGGACAGGTTTGCTATAGTTAATATAATTTCATTGTAAGAAGTGACAGAAAGCACTCGTATAATAAACATAAAGTATAATTTTAATAGTCATACATGTCGAAGCAATACCATTCTTCAGGGTGATCTTTAGGAGGGTACACGAAATCATCGTTCTTGATGGCCTCAACAAAAGCCTCGCAAACGGCCTGCCAATGTTTCGACGGGACGTACAACCTATTGGGCTGTGGCATGAGGCGTCCCTTAATAATTACGCAAGTTTCTCCTTCAGCCATTGCAGATGCTATGATGCTTTGATGCTTTCGTACATTTCCATAGCCGTGACTTCTTTCTTGGTTCCGACTTGTCTTGACATTGTGTTTGTTAAACTTTTGATGTTTGAAAGGTTGACAATTACGAGATATTACAATGGAAAAGAAAATTGTTTAATTGCCGTTATCAGATATGACATAACGTCTCTCTTGACAAGAAACATTTCTGCAACCCAATTGGCAATCTTGTAGATAATGTAACACGTACTTTTTTATATCTCGCCAGTTGTTAGGCATACCAGTAACGCGACTATGCAATGTTAACAAGTTCATCTTGTTGTAGTGTACAACAACATAACATTGATCACCCTGAGCGACACCATTTACTTTACACAAAAATATTATGTGTGTCAGAACTGCTCTGCTGTCAATTCCATACCGTAGACCGTTGGCTACGTAATCGTTAATGGCTGCTTCTGATACGAAAAAAACATCATATTTGTTATGCACACTGAAGAATGATCCTAAAGCCATGTCCATGACACTTGATGTAATGATGCCGTCAAACACTTGTTGAATATCTTGTTGCAAAATGATATGATTATTGTAATACATAACGTATTTAGTCCTGCCGCATCTTAATTTATCTAATACCAATTTTTGTTGTTCGGTTAATGGTGAAACCATGATTTGCTGCGTGAACTCGTACAGCGGTAACAACGGATGCATTTCATTATGATTGAAACGATGGATAGGTTGGGGGTTTACTTGTTCTAAAGGATTGTCATTTGAATCGTTTGGAGATTGCTGTATTGTTAAATCGATAAATGAGTTGTGACATGATGGATGCAACTGGGGCTGCAATGTCTGTTGAGTAGAAAAATCGTCGTCAGCAACATGACCACCCTCTTCATCAAAATGAGAATGCAGATCGTCATTGTTATAGATTGAATTATCAATGAATATGTCATCATCCATGTTGTGGCTGCCATTTTTGCTATGTTCATCTTGTTTGTCGTTGATGTTTTCGTTGCTCTCATCAAAAAGATTGATATCTTGTTCTTCCAAGAAAACATCGTTGTCTTCCAAATATGGGATTAAAAATTCTTCATCGATGATACTGTCATCCGCAGATCCTTGATTGTGAGAATCAACTGATTGCAAGTAATTGAACTGGTTGTTGTGCTTCTTCACCATTATCCAATGATTCAGAGCTTGGTGGATTACATCTTTAGAGTTGACCGTTGGTTTTGAATTTGATCATGTTCTTGAAAAACTTGTTCATACCTTCAATAGTTTGACAATTGAAATATGCCAACGTTTTAAATTCTATGAAGTCATCGCGCATGTGTGTGCAAATTGTGTGCAGATAAGCGAATTTCTTCCCAATAATTTTTTGAAGTCACGCACGATGTCAATAACGTTGGAAATGAAGTAGTTCTGATCTTGTTCACTTGGATCGCTCTTTGACATTATCTGCATAATATGGTAAACTCTTTTGAACACTTTGTAATGTTCTTGTGGTATGTCTAGCAACGTCTTTATTTGGGGTAAGATTTTGAATATCTGCTTTATATGGCCGCCGACACAAGAAATTTTATTCGCTGGTACGCCCGCAACAATAAAATTTACACTAATATTGTTTTCATCAAAAAGATCTTGTAACTTCTGTAGTGGAGTGGTAACATGCAGGTCAGTTACAAACATTTCCTTCGCCTCGGCGCATTGGTCGAACCTGTCTGCCCACTCAGTCATTTTCTTTTCGAATTTCTTATTCCCAAGTAAAAGTTTTAACGCATCTGTACAATAATCAAATGTCTCATCATCTATATCAACCATATTTTGTAATGAATATAAATAGTGGAAGTATGATAACTGTTGATGCTCCCATGACGCCACTGCCCTTCGCTTACAATACAACAATATATTCCTTGTGCATGCTAATTGAGCATGAAATGGATCAGGCCGGTAACATTTTGGTTCAAATTTGTTGGATATAGGAGGATGGTCTTGAGATGAGTCCACAGTTAACGTCATACGACATTCATCTTGCTTCTGTTTAATACTGGCTACAGTTCTTAAAACTTTGCTAGATTGATATTCTTCCATTCCAATTTGATAACAACGATGGCACCAATTCTTTTTGAATTTATGGGTCGGTACTCCAAGGATGGTTTGCAAATATTTCATATCCCCAATAAAATCTACAGCCACTGCGACCTTTTCGTTATTAATAACAAAACCATCGTCGCGTAGTGCTGCCAACTGATTGAATATGGGTGTCAATACTTGGGCTAAAGTTTCTCTGTCCTCTTTACCCTCAGTGGCCGCAATGATGAAATGATTGAAAAGTTTGTTTTGGTACTTGTCGCGAAAATTCCCTATCTTCATATAATATCCAGCTATATTCTTATGCGCCTTCCCTTTGGCATATTTGGCTTTCCGAAATCCATCACCTCCGACTATAAGATGTAGGACATGGGTCCTCCTGAAGTACCTAATGTCACAGGTGGGAAATTGTAATAAAAGTTTGTCACTGATCTGCAACATCTCTACGGCATTCCCTTCCTTTTCTAACATGATAATGGCAGACTTGGATTTCATTCTTTTCAACAGGTGTTCTGCAATGGCTGGGGGTGTATGTATCTTGTTGACAAATTGTTCTTGTGTGATGTCAAACAAATTGGTGTTCAGCTTTCGATGGAGTTTGTATATATTGTGTGCTTCAATCGGCGGTAATGTTTTTAGGTATTTGACATAGTCGTCGATTCCAATAGAAGCACAACACAGAAATGTATTTGTTGAAATGTCTTCTAAACTGTTGCCATTTGTGTTGATATTGTCATTGTCGTTGTCATCATCGCTGGAGTTGTAGTCGTTGACACCATCGTTGGCGGCATTGTTGGTGTCATTGTTACTGCATTCGTCGTTGATGTTGTGGTCAACATTGTTTCTATTACAATTTATCTCTTCCAATGTTACCATCTGTCATCCATGTCTGTTTTGGAATACCGTAGTTAAATGTTGTTTATGGTTCTCCACATAATCTGATAATGTTGACATGATTCTATTTGGTGCCATGGTGTATGCAAGATATTCGTTACCAATAATAGGGACCTTCGCATATTTGAAGTTAGCTGCAACCTTCTTTGAAATCAACTTCTTCACAGATCTGTAATTTCTTATTAATTTTGGAAACGGTACATTTGGTATTAATTCTTTTGGTAAGTTGCCATTTTTGCAAGGAACAAGGTTTGGGTAGATAACGGTTTCATAACATCTCTTAGAAACTTGACCACTGCTGATAAAGTTCTCTCCTGCTCTGGTAAGATGTGATTGCAACTGTTTAGTTACTTCGTTCGCTACCTTCTCTTTATCTGAATGATAACATACGACCCTCTTTTGGATACTTGGGCCTCCTGCCTTCTTGTGTCTCTTGGTCAAAAGCAAGTTAACACATCTGAGGACATGTTCATCGGTGATAATGTTGAAACGAGTGGCCATAGCATCGTGCAGAAGCGATAGTAAATCATCATCCGATATTGGGCCTAAGTCGACATTTACATTGCGTGCATTTCTGGCAGGTCTGCCAACAGGCATACCTCTGTTCAGTTCAAGAGCAGAACAGTCACGCTGCAATGCATCATCAGATCCGTCATCAATCCAGGCCATCATTGCTTGATGTGAAATAACAATGTCCTTCTCTTTCCTTTGGTGTACAGCATTTTCTATAACAACAATGTCGTTGTCACTTCTTATCGATTTCATTACTACTAGAAACTCTGACTTGATTTCGTATTTTCTTGACCTTTTATTGTTCTTTCTTCTATTATCCAGGTCACTAAAGTACAATGTCACATCATATCTGTATTGACCATCTACACGAGCACGCATAATCTTATACTGCTGCAACACTGTATCTATGGGGTCGTGTTGATCGGCCATGTCAGATGATAGACTTTTGAAAGGTTCGATTACAACAACAAAGATTATGAAGACAATAAGACAGCAACGCTTTAGAGTTGTTCGGGGTGGTATTATATCTTTATTGTTATATGTATTAGGTGTGCTTTTTTAATGTCTTTCGGATGTACTATAAACCTAAGGCATAATACCTCCCCAAAATACTGTTTTCTGTATCCAAAGCAGTACTGTGATTGAATAATACAAAGAAAATAAAGTAACATTGATGTCGAAATAAATTATTTATTTGTTGTTAGTGCTGTAATATTAGTTCAAAGCCATGTTGTGCAAAAAGTCTTGTGCGCCCATAGTGCGGTCATTGGTTCGTTCAGATATGACAGTGAATGAAATTAACATAATTATTTATTTTTTTCGAGACGTTTCAGACTCTCACGTAATCTCTCCAAGTATTTTGCTTGCCTCTCTGGATTTTTTTCCATGACAGGAAAATGTATTTTTGGTAATACAATGTTGTTTGGATTGCCCTTGTTTGACGTGTTTTTTGCCAAATTTCATTTGCCTTTTTGTCGCTCGCACGCATCTTGCCATAGTGTCCCCATCAGAAGTAGGAACAGTACTTCCGGTTGCAGTGTCTAGGGCTGTAACAGGCACCTCATGGAAGCAAAGTTTGGTAATTGTTGGTTTACCCTGTACTTTTTTGCTCTGTTGCAGGTACACTGTTAGGGGAAAAGCCAGCCGAGTTTCGTATTCCATGGCTTTGTCGGTGTTGACAGCGGTGGATGTGGCAAATTCACCAAAGATGTTTTTGTACTGTTGTTCATCCATCTTGAAATATGTTTTTTCAACAGGTTGGTGCAGTCTTGTTTTGTTTCCAACCGGTATCGTCCTTGTTGCTGTCGAAGTGTTGAACATGGCATGAAACTGTTGTTCAGAAATGGGTAATGTCTTAATTGTGTTGGCTGGTCTGTCTTTCTTCACCATCTTCTTCAAAACGGCAGCGGCATTTGCCAACACATCATTGTCTACAGGAACATTTGTGACAGCTCTCTCCGATTCAAAAACAAAGTCATCAACTTTAATGAGTTCATTCAAGCAGTACTTCATTGTATTAGTGTGTTTTTATTATGTTGGTGGCCTACATTGTTGATTAATACTCGTATGTCCTGTTGTTCTGCTATTATTTTTCAACCAATCACCGAATTTCTACGGACGGAAATTTTTTTTACCCTGCTGTGTATAAAACACTGATGTGTCTTTATTGTTAATATATTAATAATTACTGTAAAATAAACACTAGCAGCAGATTTTAGATATTTTCGCATGAGTTCACAAGTAGAAAGAACTTTCTCACAAGGGGCGGAGACACGAGGGAGAAAGTGCTTTATATGGAGAGAGGAGTCCGAATTCTATTTTTTTTAGGTTGTGTAGAAAATAAAGTAAATAATACTGCTGTTTTTGGTATAATTAACYTTTTAGTAATTGTAACCATGAGTAATTTAGTTTCTACAACACCAATAAGACCAAGGAAGAAGAGGAAGGTCACGYACAATGTAGCTGATAGTAACATGGTGAACAGCCTCACAGAAAGTGATTTTGAGGCAATGGATGCGACGCTTATAGAGGCGAGTATAAATCCAAAAACAATTGAGAAGTACAAAAAGAACGCTTCTAATTATGTTTCGTTTGTTGAAAAGGGTGGTGCTCACACAGGCCACAATGCTAAAACTGTGTACAATTATTTGAAGACGCTACGTGATAGTGGGCAGACGCCCGACTATCTTTATCAACAACACTCCGCCATCTCCTATTATTACATGTACACACTTGGAATGGAACTACGCAACATCACCAACTACGGTATCATTGCAAAGTATTTAAAAGAGGAGAAGAAGAAACAACCACCACCACAACAAGCCGCAGTCTTAACCGAGAAGCAGATTGTGCACATCATCTATAATCATCCACGTGTCACAAAGGTCAACAAACAGCAAATCGCGATGTTTGGAAATTGATGTTGATCAACCGCAGCGATGATTTATACCAATGGAGCTTCGACAAAATGACCTTCGATTCCACCAACAAGGTCATCGAATTGTTTTTGTCAACCACAAAGACTGGAAATGCTAGCCAGACATTAACAGCCAACAAGTCGCACAAAAGGTTGTGTCCATACACAATCTTGATGGAATATGTTGATTGCATACCAGAGTCTGAGCGAAGAGGCCCGTTTTGGAGGAAGATTATCCACAACTCACAAGGTGGATATATTCATAAGGAGCAGCGTGTTGGGAAGAATAAGATTGCTAGAAACATCCGCGATCTACTCCAAAATTACATTGAGATCCTTCCTGATGATGTTCAAGAAGAGGTTAGAACTGGTGTACGGTGCGCAAACCGTGCTGATAGTAGTACTAAAATTGGAYTGGATTGTTATAGTGGACACTCTGAGCGAAGATTGTTAACAACTATTGTATCTGCTTACGATGTTTTATCGGATACTGAGCTTGCTAGAATTGGGCAGATGGTCATCAGTGCAGGCGATGGAGAGGTATAAGGACAATAACACATTAGTGCGCCAGAATACCAGCAACAAAATCAATGAGTTTTTCTCCAGCGTCGCCAATGAAATGAATGATGTCTCTGAAGAGAACATTTCAAATTGTGAAAAGAACAAATCGTTGGATTTGTCTCCTGATGAGGATATCATTGTTCAGAAAGATGTCAATACTGTTGCTATTTGCTATTACCCAACCGAAGCAAAGTGTAAATCATTTTACATTCAATAACTGTAACGTAACAATAAATCAATGATTCTTTGCACAGGTGTGGAAAGTATTTTCTTCTTCAGCGGACATTTAAAAATAGCATTCCGCTGTGAAAATCTACTTTCTCCGCAAGTTCGTTAAGCTTGAACACACAGCCCACATTTTCTCACAAATAAAAAAAATCCAATTCTTGTTGATGACTGTATCATCATCAATATCAGCAATGAAGAGGGAAGTAAAGATAAAAAGGACAGTTTAAGTAAATTTAGTGAATGGATAAAAAGAGTCAAACAAGACCTTCCAACTTCCCTCACTTTTTTTTTAAAGTTTAGCTAGATAATGTGTAGGTCATCTGGACAACATGGCTTTATTGGAACTGCCTTATTGACAGCCATATGGATGAATCTTTACATATGTTTCCCGACGAGTTGGTAGATAGACACTCTAACCAGACACTCTAACTCTAAACTTTTTAACCATATTTGGACACACTAAATAATTTGCCCGCAAACACTACGGTTACAAAGACACAAGAGTCCGTTAAACACAGTTGGCGCAAACACGAAGAGTATAAAATGATTAAAGACATGTAATATTTAATAAACAAACACAACATGACTCAAAGAAAGACTCTTGCAAAAAGATTTCAAATTAAATCCATTGTTCAAAACATCCAAGAACCTGACATTGTACAGAAAGATATAAATGTCACAATGGAATCCCCCCGCTATAACGTTCTGTATCACAGTGCTGTTCCTTCGTGTGATGACAAAAGATTGTTATTTGACATTCAGTATTGTTTTAACAAGCCTGGCTACAACAAGCCGCAGGAACTCACTTTTGGAGGACAGGTTTTCAAAGATGTTCATAGATATCATTACAGGTGTAATGGTGTACTGACTTGTCCAGATAATAGTTGCAACTGTGTTGAGCCTGTGATATCGCACAAACCAGTCTGTAAAAAATTCCCAAATCGCCAAATGACAAACAAATGTGTTGATGAAAATCAATGCATGGTTGTTTTCTACTTCTGGGTTACTGAAGGTCATCAATGGCTCTATTGCCACAGCCCTTATAGTGAGGGTAACTTCCACAATCACCTTTCCCCACCCACCTTCCGTGTATCAAAAGCTGCTCAAGTAGCCATAGCACAAGAAATGGAAGCCAATCCAGCAAAAACAAATAAGGACCTCTCCAAGGATATGCAGGGTGCACCTTCTGCTGAACACAGCACCGCTTTGTATAATACCGACAGATCATTACCGTCGAAAGATCCTCAACAAATACTTTGATTGTAAAAAGGATCCTATCGCCGCCGCTAAAAAGGTCAAAGCGGACAAGCTGAAACAGCATTTAAAATCACCACAACAAAGTATGTACACATTTTAAAAAACTTTTAATAACATATAGATCAACTCAAAGACTTTCCATTCAAAGATGCCATGTTTCCTTATTCAAGGATCCGTCAAGAGAAGAATGATGAAGTGTTAATCCACATTCAGCCACCGTTCATGTCCTGGGCCATAAATAATAACAYATACATTCTTTGTGATACAAAACACAAGAACAAGAACAGTATTCTGCATACTACATCCATTGTAATGTAGATACCATGTATTAATAAAGTTATGACTGTTTCGCGATGTAGACACAAACGGATGGACAGGATATTCTACCGTAAATTCTTCTGTAATTGGATAAAAGTACTTGAAGAGGATGGGGTGAATGTTGTTGAGTTTCTTAATAATCTGACTGGATTTTTCAACTGCTGAGGCATACGGATACAAAGACATGCTTGTCAAATATCTTGGTGAAGTTGCTGGAGATGCTAGGTTCCGGCAAACTATTAAAGGTTGCTATGTTCACTGGCTTCGCTCTTGCGAAAGGGTTTCTGGAAAAATTGGTGCTGATGAAGAGGAAGCTGAAATATTCATGAAAAGCTGTAAGAAAATGCCAAAAACATTACGGCCAAGTTCAGCCCAATTGCAATCCTTCCAGTTCTATACTACCATGCACCATTTTGCAGATATGAGTTTGGCACTGCTGATAAATGTAAATTATTGAACAGTCCTGAATGCATATCCTTTTTGTATCAAGTTTTCCAACAACGTGCTATTAACAAAAAGAAGAAAGATGATAAGAGCAAGAATGCTTCAAATGCTCTGGAACAAGCAAGATTAAATACTGAGCAGCTAATTTCTAAGAAGGACTGTATATCTCAAATTGTCTACCCAGCCACATCTACTCAGAGGGGGGATACATTATTTGACTATTACCCACTATCCAGCCAACAACCACAATTTCATCATCCACAATCATATATGATGAATTATCCACCATTCGCCACCCATCATCACAGCATCCTCACCAAGTACAGGGTATGTACCCTGATTGGTATGTTAATCAAATAGCTGGATATCCACCCTTCACATCACACCAACAACTCTCATATGTGTACAATCCACAACAAGTATCTGTACCCATTCTTCAACCAGAGGTAGGAAGTGTTGCTAGTAATATTCATGCCTATAAAGAGTTGAACTGTAGTAAGGACCATCAAACCCTAAATATCCTAAACAAACAAACAGTAGGTACAAGTGATGATGAGGATAGCAGTGGCTTGGATGATGATAGTGACTCTGATTGAGTGCATCATTATAGGTTTTTCTGAACTTATTTTGAAATGCAAAAAAGGTTTGAAGAAACCGATAGCAGGATTTTGAAAAGGTCAGAAAGAACCGATTTCAGAAATATAAAAATTTGCATCAATAAAAAGCACACGCCAATTATCAGTTTTTTGAAACCCATTTAGAGTTACATTTTCAAGATAATAATTGGTTTTTAATTTCATTGGGAAAAGTCAACCTAAAAAAGATTGTGAAATTGTTTTTAATAAACGTGACACACTTAAAGAGGGATAAAAAACATCTAAGATACTTATATAACATGAAAGTAGTAACAAATAACATGGAAGTAGACAACAATGCGCACATGGTTTAACCAAGCCAACCAAGAACAACACAAATCCAATAGACTTGGTTCCTTGAATTGTTCAGCACGATCAACCATGTTAAGACTGTTAACTCATGCTGATCGTGTTAAGACTGCTTAAACTCAAATAAAATTTAAAAAAAAACTGTTTATTTATCTACAGAACTTGACTGAACGTATTCATGTACGACTCTTCGACCTCAGGAGCAACGGTTCTAGAAATAACAAACCCTTCAAACTCTCTTCCGGGCTTTTTCTGATATAAAGCGAACGAGCTTTCATCACTATTGGCGTCGTCAGGAACTTTGATTGTGATGGACTGGTCGAACTTGACCTCAGAGTCACAAACACTTTCTTCTAGACCTTCTGGAATAGAGTCCTTCAAATCATTGATCTGAAGTGAGACTGTGAATGTGTCAAATACACCTTTTTTCTGATATCTATTTCTTGAAAACCTGTATCTGAAGTGATGATGGCTTGGAAACAGGGGTATATTTTTCTGGTGCAGTATACCTTTTAAATGCAATTTTTATTGTAGATGCATTTGTAACCGATTCGGGTCTGCTTGTTCTCTTTTCTGGAGAAACTACAATAATGTCAGAACTGCGACGAGATGGTGATGACATGTCCAACCGACGAGTAGTGCTTGCCCTCTGTGTTGATGTTTGGCTTTTCAACAATGGTGGAGTTTTGGATATGGGGCTGTGGTTCCAAGGGGAAAATTGTGCTCCAAGTGGTGACTTGATTGGAGAGAATATTG
>JAOPGA020000391.1:0-13643 GCA_026419775.2 Acrasis kona
CTAATCGCGTCAACGGTCTCATGATGGACCAATCACACATACCGTCAGCAAMCTTGTTACCAACAGATGGTGAATGATTTTAACACAATGTTCAAGAAGAAGAGCTTCATACACAAGTTTGACAAGGCGGTGGATATTTCTGAATTTGAGGACTCAAGAGAGGTGGTTTGCAATTTGATTAATGAGTACAAGCAGAGTGAACAGCCGGACTATGTTAAATTTAATTCGGTGTAAAAATAAATTCGACTTAATAAGTTGTAATCGAATTGTGACTAATCCTTTTTTGTACAATCAAGAATCGGTCTCAGTTATTCAATATGGGGAATGGGACCAGCTCACCGAGCAACACTCCTGGGACTCCCTCCTCTACGCCTGGAACGCCAACGTCTTCTTCAGAGTCGATGAGCAAGCAAGCCATAGAGAACAGCTTGAGGAGGTTTAGTGAGGGCGAGTACAGCCCCAGTACAGATTCAAGAAAGAGCTCTCTGGCCTCTAACGATGAAGACGGTTTGGACGACATGATAAAGAGCTTGAGCCTTACTCCACGCGATTCTTTCAATAAAAGAAGTAGAAGCAATTCAAAGAGAAGAATCTGCGAAGTTTACGTATGCGGTAGTAATACTTACGGAGAAATAGGTGAAGACCTTAAAGTGAAGAACCAAACATCATTTACGAGAGTGAATTTGGCCAGGAGAATTAGATTTGTAGCTTGTGGAGAGCATCACTCAGTTCTAGTCACGGAAAGAAATGAAGTATTTACTGTTGGTCATAATAATTACGGTCAATGTGGTATCACCTCTAACGCTTCAATTGAACTAGATGACTTAGATGTACCAATTGTAGAGTCGTTTGCATGTGTGGAGCTACCCCAGCTAGAGCAACAAAAAGTCACGGCGCTTAGCTGCGGTGGATATCATACATTTTTATTGCTAGAAAACGATCTATATTGCACAGGTAAAAATGAAATGGGTCAGTTAGGTCTTGGAGATACCCAAAACAGGAGCGTATTTACAAAAGTAAATACCAATGTCAGCGTTAAGAAGATAACTTGTGGTGAGAATCACACTGTTATCATGTCTGATGATTATAAAATTTACGTATGTGGTTCAAATGAGTACGGACAGCTTGGTATGAATAAAATAAAGGTTCAATTGCCTTTTGTAAAGGAGTTGGCGTACGTTCCTTTCAATGCTGACATTGTCGGTGTATCGTGTGGAAGTAACTACACAGTGATAGTAACGATAACACAAGCTGCTTATAGTTGTGGATCGAACAGTCGGGGTCAGCTAGGAATAAACAACTCAAAAAATCAAATCAAGTTTGAGGAGGTGGATATAGTGGGTGAAAAAATCAAAGAAGTGTTTTGCGGTTCTGCACATAGTATATTTATAACTGAGAGTAATGAGATTTACGTTGCTGGAGCAAATGATAGAGGTCAGCTCGCTCAAGAAACTAACGAAGATGTGTTAGTCCCTGTCATGGTCATAAATGACTTTACCGATAGGGCCGTGAGGAGCGTGGCATGCACTCATTCGTCAAGCATAGTAATTGCAACCGCTACACACGAGATATTGGGAGTAGGTGACAATACGTCTGGACAACTTGCTATGGGTCCTAAAGGAAAAAAGATTTACAACAGCTTGGAAAAAATAAGAGAAAACTGGCTAAGCTCATGCAAGGTCTTGATGGCAGCGTCAGGACGAAGTCATACGGTTGTGGTGGTGGCAAACTCATCTTAATTCAACAAATACAAATTTTATTCAGAACAAACCTACTCTCTTCTTGTGATTTACCTTCTGCCAGTTTGGCAACTTGTTAAACTTTTGTCTATCCATTTCAAACACCTTGACAAACTCCTGGTCACTCAAATAAATCTCCAACAGAGTTGAATCGACTCCCTCTGGAAGACTTCCAGACTTTAATATTTCGTAGCTGTACTCCTTGGTCTTGAACTCATCTAATTGACTCTGCACGTCTACAATCTTGACGTCGAAATCCTTTTGTGTATACTTTTTACGTCTCTGTTTCGATGACGTACTGCCGCCATCAGACCAACTCTGGAATAATATTTTGAAATTCCATGGTTCTCTGTGCTCAAATATACAAAGTTGTTGTTTGGGCTTGCTCACAAGAGAATATTCGACACAAGTTTCGAGAGCAAATTTCTTCAACAAGGTATTACACAAATGACCAACCCATAAGAACATGGTATCCGACCTACCAGTGTCATCCACCAAATAACACTTTTCGCTCTCCAAGTGCTCTTGGCTCATGGGTACTTGATCAACAGTAAAAGTACCGGTTGCATCATCCACAACATAGGAGCGAACCGTACGATTTGGATCGGTAGGACTGGAAGTAAATTCAAAGACATCACTCGATGTCCCGGACAAGAATTCAAAATCACACAAATCATCAATTTGTTCAATTTGTCTATTGCACAAGATATTGTCAACAGTGAGACGTGCCGATTGGCGCTCCTCATTTGAACTTTTATTACCAAACCATAATTTTACAACAGCACCATCATCAGATGCAAAGCAAGCATACTGATTGATGGCCAGATATGATCTCTGACACTCCACAGCAACACCATCCCTAATATCAAACAATCGAGCAGACGACTGATTGGCGCCATCTTTTACGACATAATGATTTTTAAACAAATTCAAAAAATCTTCCGGCTCCTTTCCTTGTTCAACTCTCACTTGATGCTCCACCATTGCCGCTCCTATGGAACCGTTCGAATTCTCTGGTTGACCACTCTTGTCGAATTCCTTACTCACTTCGATGGTCTGAAGAGCGACCGTTCCCTTATCCTTATTACCACAATCTCTTCCTTGCCAGAAATACAATGTGATCAAATCCTTGCCACCCTTGATTCGATTAAATGTGTGTTGAATAATGTACGTCTCGTTGGAATCGAACACCATGTGTTGTTTGGGAATGGAAATCTTTTCGTTGGCTTTGATTCTAAAAATCTCCAATCTCGCATCTTGAAATGAAATTTCCAAATCTTGTTTCTTTTTCAAATTGATCAATCCCTTGAACAACAAATTCACGTTGATTTTTTCTTGCTTCTTCTTTTCTGCAATGTTACCAACGGTCTCCTGCACTCCAGTGTTGATCATGGTCTCTGCTGGGTAATCGCTGAATTTTTGTTTGAAGATTGTGTTTTCGCCAGAGTCAATGATGCGAGTGAAGCAAACGTTTTCACCACCGTGTAGCGACGATCGATAATTGGCGAGTGCTCTGCCCAATACGAGTGCCCATGATCTTGTTTGGAGCGAACTGTGTTTGCCTGTCCATACGAATACTTCGTGACTGTAGAGCGATTCGAACAAGTAACAATTCTTTGGTAAGAGAGAGTGGTGACTGGGTTGGATGGGTTGTTTTTGAATATCTGGTTGGTAATTCACCATCTCTAACGAATCACACTTGATGCGATCCAAAAAGGCTTGTTCGTCCTCTTGTTGATTTCTCACCGAATTTTCCAATGCTTCCGAGTTGACTCTGTAGAGGAATTGTGCACGATCTACTGTGATTGGGAACTCATCGTCGGTCATTTCCATTCCGATGGAGGCGTCTAATTTGGATAAGTAATCGGCTTCGTCCTGGCATCCGACCGTCTTCCAGAACAAATTGCAGAATTTTAATTCTTCGCTTCTCTCTGGGGTCTTGCCTTGTACTAACAGTAACACTAGTGCGTCTCCTCCACGTTCCTTGAATTTGATCGTGCTGCATACGTCAAGTGCTTTGGCGGCCGCCATACGATTGACGTTCGCTCCGTTGAATTGGAAGATCTTGTTTCCGAGATCGAGAATGAATGAATCGTATTGATTGAGGGATTGCCAACGACATGGCATCCAAATCACTCTGGTGGTTCTTCTTCCCTTGACTCTCATTAGCATTGGTTGTCTTCCCTTCTTGACGTCGATCGGATCAATTTGTACGCTTGGAAGTGCTCCATCTCTTTCGTGTGGCTTCTTTTGAAAGTCATGTGGTTTGATTATTAATTTCTCCGATAAGCCACGACAGGCATCTACTTGTGCTGAATTGTTGGCATGTTCTGAGACGGTGGCCTCTCCTGTCTTACGATCAACTTGAACTGTGGTGAGTGGTAGTGACTCTACTACTTTTGAAATGGATTCAACATCATTTGCATCCTTTACGTGTATTTTCACAGGTGGAGGTTTGATTGTTTTTGGTATGAATAATCTGAAGAGTTTGATGGGGAGCGTGTAGCCGATGAGTTTGATTGATAACCATAGTATGAGTCCAAACTTGTATAGTAGCGATAACCATTGATTGTTGGCGTCTGATTTTGATTTTTGAACGGAAGCATTCCTGATGGATTGACCAATGTCGACCATTGTTAAGGAATCGTCCAATGCGGTCGGTGAAACAGCAAGCGAAGGAGAGTGAAGTGCTTGGATGGAGATGTCCTGTGCGGGTCTCTCTTTTCCTCCTTGTTCTACTGGTACGTCATATATGCTGACTTTGTCCTCTGGTTTCAAAGATATTCTTTTTGGTGGTGCGAGTTGACCTGAATTAAATTGTTGAATGGACATGGTGGTCTTCAAGTTCCAGGTATCAGGATAAATGTCTTCTTGAAAGTATCCTTCGATATTATCTTTTCTAAGAACCTAATTTTATTTTATAGGATGGAAATAATGTTTGACTTACACCGAAGGAGATGGGATGAGCTGTGTTGTCTGGACAAAGTTTTAGGAATCTGGATAATTCGAATTTGTTGACGTCTACGCTCGTCTTTGGCATCATTGCAATACCTGCTTGTGGTTGTTCGGATTGATACTCACTTATATACAAGAACTTTGTGTTTGAATCATCAATTTCATAATAGCGAATGTTTCCATCACCTCTACCAGCCAAATATAGCAAATGAGTATCTTGGTCATAAAATGGATTCATGACACTGGCACTATTATCAATTGTTACTCTTTGCAATTCTTCCTGCACCTTCCTGACGTCCCATAAAGCGTACTCTCTTGATCCTGATTTTGAGAAACCAACAGAGAACAAAAGTTGAGAAGAGCGACCGACTGAAAGAATTGTGTATGGCTTCAAACTTCCATGGGCCTCCACTTCTGCCACCTTGTCGTAAGTTAATATAAATTCATGATCAATTTACCTTGTTTTGATTTGATCTTATATCCCAGATGCGAGCCATTTTATCGGATGAACCTGTCAGCATGACATCACCACAACCGTCCAGATAATTGATCATAAAATCAGTGCTCATGCATTGCCCCTGTCCTTTCATGTGCTCAAATGAGAACAATTTCTTTCCGTGCTCATAATCCCAAAAATGAATCATGTTGCTCTGACAAGTATACAACATGTTAGCCACTAGAGGGTGGAATCTAAAGGTAAATAAAAATACCACTCAATCAACTAACCTAACAATGTTCGGTATACCAAGAGACCCTTCTTGGCTTAGTTCAATTTTTGGTGTTGAATTTTCTTTTTGGTTCAAGTCTAGGTCCCATAGTTTCACAGTTTCATCCGCCGAAGTTGTGGCGAGAATCCTATTGTGGTCAGCATGTGGACAAAATTCAAAATCGGAAATGGGTTTAGGATGTGCTCGAATTAGAGATGGAAACTCCTTCGCGCTTGGGTCTTGACTCCATCTTACGAAACTTCAAGGTTAAAATTGTAGTAAACTTGGGTACTTACTCATCAACTTGATGAAACGCCATGACGCCTCCAGCGGCCTCATATGGTATAGCAAACAGATCACCATTTGTTTTAATGATTGATGAAAGTTTGTGACCGGACCCTACTTTCAAATTTTCGTGTACCTTGCTCCTCTCCCATTTCTTTCCTTGGACAGCACTGAACTTGCTATGTCTGCCCATAACAGTCCTTCGTCGATTCATGTTGGGTCTCTTGAATTGTGGTGAGTCTCACCAATTATCAATTATTCTCAAATCAAAAAGTGTCACGTGTCATTCTTGACACGTCGACTTCAAAAATTTGCAAAGAGAGGGACTCTGTCAACTCGCCTTTAATTCTGCGCCTGGCCAAAATATTACTTATTGTTTGATAATTCAGGATACTTTATGATATTCAAAAATAACATAGAGCATAACATACTCTCATATTCTGAAGCTAGCTCAGTTGGGTTGGTGTGGTGAGAAAAATACTTGAAGCTTGATGTTCAATCACAGCGTCCAAGAGGATAGTGTAATGTATTTAGTTTTTCTCTCTTTTACAATTTATTTAGAACCAGTTTCACTTTGAAGTGTACTGATTGAATGATAAAAACGAGGAAAAGCTAAAGTACCAGTAATTTTATTTCATAAAGACACTTGACAAATAAGGAAATCCACAAGTTACGTACCATTGCGTTTATTTCAGAAAAGAACAGCTTACCATGTATGAACTAGACCAACTGATATGTACAAAGAAGGCAAGTCTCTAACAATATAAATAGTTCAGAGTTTTGAAGTATATGACATAAAACAAATAAAAACATGATCAGTAAGTACTTACTAGCAGTGGCAGCAGTCTTCTCTGTATATACAGTATGCAATGCAGAACTCTTCAACTTACCCATCGTCAAGGACAGAGAGTTCTACAGCTTCATGAACACTCCTGAGAACGGATACCCCTACTATGGCTTCCAATGTAGACAACAGCACAGCAGCACCAACCACACAGCAAAGCCCGGTTACTATTACTATTTCGATCCCAATGACCCAGTTTACTCAATTGAAGTTGCATACAACATCTCATCACTCAAAGGCAAGAAAATTGAATCCGCCAACCTGTTGTTCTCTAACTTTGTCATGATTGATTGGCAAACCAAGACACCACTTGTTGACTATTCCGACTACCTCAACTATGTAATGTTCAATGTCGTTGCAACCATGCGACCATTTGAAGAAGTTTATGACAGCACATGCCCATACTACGAACCTGATATCCTTGGAATCCAAGGATTTGGTTTCATCAAATATCCCATTTCGAACAACGAGAATACATACAATTTAACCTCAGGACTACAAAAAGCAGTAGACCTCAACATTGAAATGCTGTATCTGAGTATCGGATATGCTCGCACATGTGCTGGCTCAGTTGCAGCTTCATGCTCAACCCTCAATAATGCTGCAGTGTTCGACTCAAGAGAGGTTAATCCCTACGGTTTGAGTTTGTCAGTGGTTGCTGGGGAGGAGTTAGAGGGTAATGAGTCACAAATTGAATCAGGAGGTAATATGGCCCGTTCTAATCTCAATTGTCGTAGGAGTGGTAACTGTAGACCCCGTGGTCAATAAACAAATTTTGAATTAAGCATACTATGCATCCCTCTTCTTGCATTAGATGTTGACAACATCGAACATCCAATTTAGCAAATTGACTTTATTATGTCGCTCGTGCTTGTCACACTGTGAATTAGTTTTAAAAAGTGAACAAGTGAGAGTGTTAGAAACAATAATTAGCTCAAAAACAAGAAGAAATTGGTAATGACATTTTAATTTAGGAGAACATTGAAGTCAAATACCAAAACATCGCTCACAAGTTGGGATACTTCCTTGATGTAATCTTGGTGGACTCTATCATAAGGAGCAGTTTTGTTTAAACCCACAAAGTAGTCTCTATCGTATGAGTTGCTGAAGGTCAATACAAATCCTTGCTCTAGGCCCTTATCAAACTTCTCTCCACTGTTTTGTAGACCTGCAGATGCTGCGAGGATATATTTTTTACCGTCTGGCTTGGTGCACCTATCTTTGAGGTTCACTAAACCCTTCATCATCTTGAATTTTTGATCTTGTGTTGTTGTCTCCTTGTATTTGAATAGAACAATATGTTGCAACTGACCTCTCTCAACACACAATGCTGCTGCGCATAACAGCAATAGGCATAGAACAAACTTCATGGTTTTGCAGAACTATTGATCGTCAACTTTAAAATATTCGGCGTCAAATTTATAATATTCGGAGTTCGAGTTTCGGCGAAATATTGGAGAATAAGATGGTTGATAAAAAAAATCTTTATTCAGAAGTAAATGTATTATTAGGATTGACACGAATGTGTCTGAACTCAATCTCTCTTCTAATTGGTTGCTCATTGTTCGGAATTTTTCTACTTCTTCCTCCATGGTATATCTCAGACTTCAACTTGGTGTATTTGATTTCTTGGCGGATAGCTTGCATTACATCAGCAATTACATTTAATCTCAACTCTGTTTGTCTTCTAGCTCTCACAAGGTTGTTGCAACCAACTTTAATATTTCTGATTACTATGGTGCATTGATCATGTGATTGTTGTGTGATGATTGGTGCAAAATCGCAGAATAATTCATCCTGTAGGTGCGGAGTTGATTCTTTATCGCATCTTTTGTAGTTGTAGTAGGTCAATAGTAGAATGGCAGGTGAGCTGTCCTTCAACATGTTCTGATGGATGATCAACTCTAGTGCTTCTGTTCTCTGCTCTTCAGAAAGTGACATCTTTTCTGTCCAGTTAGTTAATTGATGTTCGCACTCCAGATGAAAGTTCAAAATGGATCTTAGGCGTCGCTTAATGTCAATTACTTCACATTGGTTTTCGTTTTCAAAAGTGTCTAGTACTTGTACGATGCGACCAATTCTTGTTGAGTGCTGACATGGAGTGAGTGGTATGCTTGAAATCTTGCGTTGAATCTTTGTAATCAAATAGCATTCAAGCTCATCAAGGAGTTGTACTAGTTGCATGTTTGTAATGACTTTTTCTGCTAGAGAAACTAGTTGATCATAGTTTGATTGCTTTCGGTTTGGAACTAGTCTTACAATTTCCAGTAATGTTCTAATGTGATATTCACCGCCTGTAGAATTTCCTCCCATTATATCTGTTACTAGATCTCGTAGCTCCATCCTTCTCATGGTGTCATCAACTTGGGAAATGTGAAGTGTGATATTACTAGTGCTCAGTAGGTTGTGATTTGGTAATGGTATTTTTACGGGCTGGCATCCTTTGGTTGTTGTGTGTGTGAATGATTTGCGACACACTGGACAGGTTGGTGATGTTAAACTCCAGTTATGAATACACTCAGTACAGAATGTATGATCACATCCGTCGTTGTTACAAGGATTCTTGATATCGCTTTGGCAAATAGCACAAGTGTGAACAACTTGACTGCTTTGTGAGTGCGTGTCTTGTGTTGAGGGACTTGACTGATTGTGATGTGATGGAACCACATGGTTAATAGTGTTGGCTTCAGCAGCTACAAAGTAATTAACTTGACGTGATGATCCTGACTGCTTTGAACTTGCTTGATGACTATGTCTCATTTGTTTTATTGTGTTTTTTGTGAAATACAAAGTTTACAATATGGATCAATACAAAAACAATGGGAGTGAACATCGTAAGCTTTATTTATGATTTAATCAGAATCAGAATCGTCGGAAGCTTCTTCAATCTTCCTCTTCTTTTTTGGTGTCTCCTCTTGTTCAAAACTATACTCCTCCTCCCCCTCGCTTTGAGCGCCATCACTTTTCGCATCTTGATCATCACTCATCTCTTTATCTTCCTCTCCATCCACATCCACAACTTCTTCAGCATCATTTGTGTTGATACTATTTTTTAAAATTGCAGCATCCTCCTCTTTACTATTACTAATCTTTACAAACGACACCAAGTTGTTGTCGACAACTGCCTTTGACAGTACATCATCAACGCCACGTACCAACTCATAAACATTTACATCATCGGCCTCGTCACCAAAAGTATCACATTTTGTTTCTTCGTTATAACCAAACAATGCTTTTAGTTCTTCACGACTAAATGCAGCTTTATTCATGCTCTTATCATCAACAACCGTTTTACTCAAGCCAGTCTTTACAATTTGGCGTTGGAATATCTTTTCTTCGATTGTACCAGTGCACATGAATCGATAAATAAACACGCTCTTCTTTTGACCATCTCTCCATACACGAGCCATGGCTTGATGATCGTTACTTGGATTCCAATCAGGATCAAATAGAATCAACCGGTTGGCACCTATTAAATTCAAACCAGTGCCACCTGCCTTGCTGCTCAGTAAAAAGATAAATTCGTTATTTTTATTAGAATTGAATGCATCTACAATTGGCATTCTCTTATCGCTTGGCGTAGACCCGTCCAATCTTACAAATTCAAAATCTGATTTTTTACAAAGTCTTTCGATTTGATTCAAAATGGATGTGAAATTACTAACCACTACTACTTTATCTCCCTTCTTGTGACTTTCATGTAGAATCTTTTCTAGCAATTGCATCTTGCCAGATAAATGCGAATCGAATACTTTTGAATTATAATCAGAAGGGAATAATTCCAATGCACCAGCCCATGTTTCTTTGAGTCGTTCTCTGCGATCGTAATCCTCATCTTCCTCATCGTCGGAGTCGACGGTATCATCTTTCACCAATGCATTGTAAATCATATCGGGATGTGTCAACAATTTCTTCAAATTTTGAATGCAAGACAATGCGTGTCTACCTTTCCCGCTCTTTTCTCCACTGGATAACAATTGATACATGTATTTGCTCTTTACAAAGTGCTTATACAACTTTTCTTGTAATTGATTCAATTTACAAAATACCAACATTTCTGTTTTGGGAGGTAAATGTTTGGTTAGTAACTCTTGTGTGCGTCTCAACACAAATTCGCTCACTAATTCGTTTAGTTTTTGATTTCGGGCCAAACCGGTTCTTTTTGTTTCTGGCTTGGCGTCTGGTTCTCTGCTCTTGTTGATGGGATCGGTAAATAGTGATTTGAACGTATTGGCTTCTCCTAATAAACCAGGATTGATAAAATCAACAATGCAAAAAAATTCTCCAAGATCATTTTGCATGGGAGTTCCGCTCAATGCGATTCTGCGTGGCGTGTTGAGGTTTTTAAGGGCTTGAAAGATTTTAATGTTGTTGTTTTTTAATTTGTGGGCCTCGTCGCAAATCAATAAATCACACTTGCACGCTTGGAGTTCCTCCGAATATCTTGAGCATAGATCGTAGGAGATGATCAAACATTTGTGGTACCCCGATTTAAACTCTGCTAGGGTTTGTGTTGGTGTTAATTTACCGCTCTTGGCCACGCACACAAGTGGTGTTAATCTCATGCCCAACCACTTCTTCACTTCATTCTTCCAATTGTTGACCAGGGATGAGTTGGTTACAATGATGCACTTTTTGGCAATGGGATGTCCATTTGGACCTCTGTTGAGAAGTGTCCACATGATGCTAATGCTCTGTAGAGTTTTACCTAAACCCATTTCGTCGGCTAATAGGCAGCCCCTTCCTTGGAACGATCGCTCTCCCATCACACATTGATACATAAACTTGACTCCTTCTACTTGATGATCACGGAGGGATTTTGCCAAAAAGTAATCAATGTAAACGTCGTGAAGATCATCAGAGTGTCCAGGATTTAGTAGTATGGTTCCATCTGGTGCTTTTGTTTTTGTTTCTTCCCTGACTACTTCGGAGATTACTTGGTTAGGATCGTGTGCTTTGAATTTTGTTGCTGTCATCTTTGATGCTTTCGGTTTTGCTTTTGTGGCTACAACTGGTGTTTGGAACTGCAAAAAGACTTTTCCACTAATGTAATCTTCCTCTTTAATTTTTGACATGAATTCTACTTCCTTGGCACCAATTTCAACAACATCACCCTATAATTGTGAGTCTTTTTAAAGTACTTGAATCATTACCTCTCTAAGATTGTCTATTGTTTTCGACACAATCTTTTGTACGACGACTTTTCCACTAGTATCATGCAAAATGTACCTTTTTTCTTTCACCAGCAGTATGCCATCATCATATGATTTATGCTTTTTGTTTGATCTCTTGGCATAGATAACGTTCCAAATGGATAGAAACTCTGATGGCTCTCCTTCTACCTCGACCTTCTCTTCTTTTGCAGCAGATTTTGTCTTGGCCACAGGTTTACTGGTAGTGGGAGGTTTAAATGTTGGATTCTTGGCAGCCGCTGGGGATACAAATGCTTTTTTTGTTGTTTCTGTTGTACTTGAAGTTGCATCTTTGGTTTCTTTTGGCTTTTCTTTTAGCTTCTCTTCGTCCTTGCTTGTTGTTCCTTTTGGTTTTATTACTGGTGATTTGAATGGTTTATTCACAACAGGTGAGACGAAAGGCTTCCGTGTTGCACTTGACATTGTTTAGTTCGATTCAAAGCTGGAAATTGATTCAGCGTCAACCCAACTTCAACCAGGATGTCATACACACGGAATGTGGCTGAAGAAGCCTTCGCCAGAGGGTGCTGTGTGAGATGTGTACTACATATGTCCCAGTGTGTTGACCAAACCCTGTATGACTCCAAGGAGGAGAGCATTATAGAAAATATGAAGAAGTTCAATATGATACATGCAGAATTTGACCTATCGACCACTATCAAAGAGTTGTATCTTGTGTCATAACATTTTCAGAGATGACTACCTTTTCAGAATAATTCCGGAACTTGCGATCAAAGAATYACCGAGAATCCAAATAAGAATATCAATTCTCAATAAAGAACAGGCTGGATTTTGGAACTCTCAATAAAGAAGGAGAATCTCGGCAATTTTTATCCCGCTAATATCCTGCGGACGCATAATGTGATGAACACAAAGAACGTTGATACGTGTAACAAAAAGGGTTATTGAATAAAAATTTGTCTTATATAACCTAACTTTTATTTAACCATTAGTTGTCAATCTAGATCACTTGACTCTTCTTCTTCATCACTCTCAGAGTTGTGGTTACCGTTGTCAGAATCCCAATCTTCCTCTTCTATCTCCTCATCGTCATCATCATCATCGTCCTCACTATCTGAATTATATCTTTATACATTCCATTTTGGATTATCAACTATTTTTAAAACACCAAACGGAGAAAATAAGTACTTCAATTTTTTTTCGGAATTCAGTGATTTTCAAGTCGCAATATGATTTTCAATAGGCAATTTATACAAAACTGATAATTACAATTGAATTGGCATCTTGAAATACGAAATGAAAATGTCGAAAAATTGGCAAATTAAAAAGAACGCTTATGTGAATTGACTTTTCCTTTTCTCTTTGTAAAATATCCATTTGTAAAATAATGATTTATTTGAAACCATTCAGTAGCAAGGCCTTAATCTCATCAATACTGCCCTTCATATTTGCTAACTCAGAAACAGTTTTTTTGATATCCGAGAGCTCTGTAGCAATGTTATCGACCTTCTCTTCAAGCTCCTTCTGTTTTGAAGAATCAGAATTGTCAACAAAACTACTGGCAATCTTCAACATCAAATCGTCCGATTTAGCATTGCTCTCGGCCATTGATTTATAAAAACTAGCCTTCTCCTCTAAAGCCTTTGCATTCCAATCTATTTTTTTAGGGGTAGACATCAATAACAACATCTTCATTTGCTTTCTTTTTCTTTTTTAGGGCGCTCTTCTTCTTGTTCGGGACTCTCAATTGGGACCTCATCTTCACTTTCTTCAGCTACTTCTACTTGTGTAGCTCCATCAGCAAGCTCTTCTTCAATATCCTCTTTTTGTCCCTCTTTCTCAGCACCCTCACCAACTTCCTCGTCAACTTCCTCGCTGCTATCTGCATCTATAGATCCTGTTGGGACTTCTTCAGGCTGTCTATATTTTTCCGACTTGTCTCTATTTTTAACATGCTTAC
>JAOPGA020000394.1:0-14478 GCA_026419775.2 Acrasis kona
GCATCGAGTTGAACTTGGATCCAGATGTAATTTCAAATGCGACCCTACTCCGTTCTTCCAAGAGTATATTTTAGCTCGCACTAGATCTCAAAGCTTTTCTGGTTCCCATGTCGGTAATATTTTCATTAACGCTACAAGACGTGATGACAAAAAGAATCATCCCGACGATTTATATAAAAGACAGATTGAGGAGCTAAATGAAATCATCAGAAAGTCGCAGAATGAAAAAGTTATATCAGAGTATTCGAACGATATTTCCATTAAAGTCAAGGTAGAAGGAGAGGAGGGTGTTTTTGAGTATTACGTAAACGATGATGATAGGTCATCGCTTGAGGCATTCCAATCGACCATCGAGAATTATCTTATTGACGATGAATTGATAAATAAAGACCAAAAGATCAAAAAGATTCTAATGAATGGTGAGAACAGAGTATTGAAAAGCACACTTGAAAGAATGAAGACGGGCGATACCTTTACAATATACATAAAAGAAGATGATGACCTAAACTAATAAACTGGTATTTATTTAATATTGTTTATTTATTTATTTATTTATTTATACAAATGGGCCATATTTATTTAATATTGCATATAGTATTATGAACAAGAGTATTTTGATTTATTAACTTGAGTGTTGTTATAATTGTCGTTATTAATGCTTGTTGAGGCGTTTGTTGAACCGCCTCAACAAGTTTAGCTATACTGTCAACAATTAATACAAATAAGGAAAATAAGGGCTTTCAGTGAAATATTGACATCGTTAAAGCACCTGTTCGCATTTAAATTTTTAAAAACAAATCAGTTATGATTGTCTTGATCACTGCGTTGCTATCCCTTCCTCTGATCTTGTATATTTCTTCGACTTTAATAAACCATAATGTCAGAAGCAAGTTCAAGAGAGTGGACAACAAAGCGAAGCATGATACGTTAGAAACAGTGGGAATACTTACCGCATTTCTCAATATGTTGAAGCAGTTTTTTGCAGACATAAGATTTATGGCCTTTTGTGAGTTCGAATTATATCAGAAGCATGGAAAAGACGACGGTATCTTCGTTTCATATCTTGGTTTTATTGAAAACGTTGTCGTTATAAACCCAGAGGCAATAAAAACAATCATGCTGCATTCAATAACTTATCCAAAGTATCCTCTGCTTCTCTCAAGTGCGTTTGGAGACTATGCTTCAAGTTTTTTTGGAAGCAACCTTGCTGTGATCGATGGTGTTGAATGGAGGAAGCAAAGACACGTTATCAATCCGGCTTTCTATAATCTTGCCAAATTCTACCCTGCTTTTGAGGAACATGTGGACAAATTTATAAAAAATGTAGAGCATCAAAAAGGACCGGTTAATGTTCCAAAAAATTTGGCCAATATGACCGTAGATATTTTGGGCAAAACAGTGCTTGGACAAGACTTCGGAGCACAAGATGACAAACTCAACGCAATTATAGACAGCTATTATTTCATGATGGGTAATGCATTTAGACCGCTGTACACGGTGCTACCCTTCTTAACCAAACTCCCAACTAAATTCAACAAAGATTTTAATCAACACCTTAATAGTTTTGATGATTTTATTTACGATTTAATCCAAAAAGCACACGACAAGTACAAGAATGGTGTTGATGAACAAGAAACCCTGTTGGACTTGATGGTCAAAACTCAACATGAAGATTCTGAAAGTAAACTTGACGACAAGGTACTTAGGGACAACACTGTACTCTTTTTCGTAGCAGGTCATGAGGTGAGTGAAACATTTCTACTATTATTGTTAATTGGAAACAGACTACGGCAGTGACCCTTGCTTTCCAGTTATACAGACTCGGGTTGCACTCAGAAGTACAACAAAAACTGTACGAAGAAATAATTGATGTTGTGAATGGAGACATTGAGAATCTATCTCTGGATTTGTTACAAGAAATGGATTATATGGATGCATTCATTAAGGAGTCGATGAGGTTACATCCACCCGCCCAGCTTCCAGGGAGAATCACCGCACAGGATGTCACTTTATGCGGATATCGTATTCCAAAAGGTACAATGGTCACACCTAGCATTTATGGCGTTCATCATTCTGACGTGTATTATGGACAGGATGTGAAACAATTTAGACCTGAAAGATGGTTAGGAGAGGAGGCAAAGAAAATCCATCGTTTTGCTCACATACCTTTTAGCGCAGGTCCAAGAGTCTGCCTTGGGAATAATTTCAGTTTGATTGAACAAAAGTTGTTCCTTTCAAAGTTTTTGCACAAGTTTATTGTAAAGCTTCAACCAGACCAGATCAACTTGGAAAGAGCACTCGATGTTAATAAGGACTTTGCTATCAATGTCTCGACAAGACAATAACCATTATTAATAAATCTTTATTCATTTTGCAATATCAACGATTCGGTCAACTACATTGAATTTGACAATTGAATGGCAGAACGACTTTGCAATACTCAAATTCAGACACGCACTGATCATATGATCTCATAAAAGGCAATTTGTGTGAAGAATTCTCAATACAAACTAATTTGAAATGAACTCATCAGTGATCCTGTGCATTATTGCTGTATTAACGGTGGTCATGTCACAAAAAACACTTGTGGTGATGGATATTTACTCTGGAATGCCCAATCCAAGATGGCATTTAGAAGGAGAAGAGCGTGAAAGTTTCCTAAAAATTGGTAAGTACTACTTTTCGGCACTAATGTTAGTAACACTTGCTTAGCGTTTTATATGTATAAAGATGATCAATATTCATGCATGCAGTCATCACATGGCCTTGGTTACAAAGGATTTAGAGTTTTCGACTCGGAACTAACTCAGTGCTTGTACGTTCAGAACGCCCAAGAGGTAGAGTTGTTCCTTCTCAAAAAGTACGATAGTTTGATGGCTGAAAACAATCATGATTCTGCTCATGCTCCCTTGATGTATCACATCAAAGACATTATTGCTAACCGCAAAAATCACGTGGAACCATTTTTAGCCAATCAATCGAACTCAAATGAATTAAAAAATGAATTGAGGGGTCCGGACAATGTAACAGCATACACACCTGATAAATGGAACGATGAACGGGTGATCACACAAAATAATTGTTATAACTATGCTACCGATGTTATGACATGGTCTCTTGCACATCCAGGAAGAGGATCTGGTCAGATGGGCGCTCCTTTAGACTGTGATACTGCTTGGCATCATTCTATAGCAGATGGGCTGCAACCATTAGATGATAAGTTGACGTGTCCAAAGGGCCAACCGGAATTAGGACACTATACTGCTTTGTTTGTTATAAATTCAAGGGATTTTCACGTAAGTTGCTGTTCATTGGCACTAATGTATGGTTAGTTTTACAGAAAGGATTTAGAAGGTACATGGTCACATAAGCGAGGGATGATGCCAGTTACTGACTTGGATAACAGCAAGAAGAAAATAGAATGTCCACATCTATCTGACACTGGATTATATAAACTTTGTGGGTACTTGATCGCTGTACCTTCAAAATTAAAAATAACCTAAATAAATTTTAAATTGTTTGGCACATCTATCATATTCTTGACCATCAAAAAGACCGACTATTTTTATTCTTAAAACCAAAATAGATCGATTTAGAAAAGGAATTGTAATAAAGTTTATTTATAAAACGGTTTTATTCATCAGAATCGAAGATTCCTGTCGCGGATTGTATAAAGATGCGATTTATTTGAGGGAACGTACAAAATGAAAAGAACACCACACACCCCAACACATACTGAAGATGACATGGAGATGTTTACAGTAGAACCACTCACGCCCACAACACCATCTGCACCTGGAGAAGTACAAAGGATAGATGAGAAGATTAAAAAGGACCAAAGTGATGCTAAGAGCAGCAACAATACAACAACAAGAGCACAGTTTAGATGGCTTATTGGGCAATGTAGACACGAATTATTATACATGAGCTTCGCAATCATTGCAATCATAGTAGCATCAGGTTAGATAATAAGCGAAATCATTCTAAAAATTCAAAGGAATCAACCTTTCGATACCATTTTTTGTTGGAAAGCTAATTGATAGCATCCAAACACTTGTAAAGGGGAAAAGTGAACTATACCTCCTTGTGGGGACCTTAGGAATCTTGGTTTTGTTCATGTCTGTATTTAATGGACTAAGGCACTACTTTATAGTGATAACTGCAGAGAGAATTGTTGTTAGATTGAGAGGAGAGTTGTTTAGAAAAGTAATCGAGCAGGACATTGCTTTCTTCGATGTTCACAAAACAGGAGAATTAATGAATAGATTATCATCTGACGCAGTATGAACTTTTATCTAGCATTTACTGAATAAATTAGGATGTCTTGCGAATGACGGTAACGGTCAACGTTGAAACTGGCATTCGTTGTATATTAGATAGCATTGGATGCATTGTAATTTTAGTGGCATTGTCCTGGAAGTTACTCCTCATCATGTTGCTTGTAGTACCTGTGGTCGCCGTTGGAGCAGTTATCTATTTAAGATTTGTCGGTGGACTAAGTCGCGACGTTCAAGATGAGTTAGCAACCGTAAGTAGCAAATGTGTCTCAGTCTTAACACGTCAAAGGCATCAGAAATTGCACAAGAGACCATTAGTAACATTCGTTCTGTGAGATCGTTAGCAAAAGAAAACAAACAAGTACGATTCTACGAAGATAACATCAATCAGGCCTACAACAGAGCAAAACATCTTACGTTAGCAGCAGCGTCATTCACAGTAAGTAATTATGACAAAAACTAATAAGTAACATCACTAGGGTGGAATGATGCTTGCAGCAGGAATCTGTATACTTTTAGTCGTTGCGTATGGAGGAACCATGGTACTAAATGGAGAACTCAGTACAGGTCAGCTCACATCATTTGTTTTATATTCTGGTTTCATTGCCATGTCGTTAAGCACTGGCTCTGGTGTCTACTTTGAATTCTTAAAAGCACTTGGTGCCACCGAACGTGTCTATTCAATCATAACACGCATCCCCACCATCCCCATCTCTCATGAAAATAAAATTGTAAACCCTAATGATATAGTCAACCATGTTATTTCCGAAGATGATTCCGACGAGGATGAGATTGACTCCACCATGAGAGGAGAGTTAAGCTTCCACGACGTCAGCTTCAGCTACCCGACGCGTGGTGAGAAGAAGGTTCTAACCGACTTTAATCTTGATCTCATTCCTGGAAAAGTTGTAGCACTAGTAGGAGAGAGTGGAGGAGGAAAGAGCACATGCATCCAATTACTACAAAGATTCTACGATCCAGACTCTGGTTACATTACATTAGACGGAGTGGACATTAAAGAGTTGGATCCAACATTTTTAAGAAAAAACATTGGTGTAGTGAGCCAGGAACCCTTCTTATTCGGAACAAGTGTCAGAGAAAACATCAAGTATGCAAAGGACACCGTTGGAGACGATCAAGTATTTGAGGCAGCAAGACAAGCCAACGCCCATCAATTCATCCAACAATTTCCTAATGGCTACGATACCCTTGTAGGTGAGAGAGGAACACAACTATCTGGTGGTCAGAAACAAAGAGTTGCCATCGCACAAGCCATTCTAAAGAAACCAAAGATTTTGTTGTTGGATGAAGCAACCAGTGCACTTGATTCGGAAAGCGAACATTTGGTTCAGATGGCACTTGAGAGATTAATGAAGGGAAGAACTGTTTTGGTCATTGCACATCGATTGAGTACTGTGAAGAATGCTGATTTGGTATGTGTGATTAGTAAAGGAAGGATTGTGGAGCGTGGAACACACAATGAATTAGTGAAGCAAAATGGAATGTACAAACAATTAGTTGAAAAGCAACTCTTGAGCGAGGATAGCCAATCAAAATAAACATTGTATTATTTGTATTTCAATTGTTGCATTTTATAGTGTTTTCATTCACGATGCCTATTAATTTCTGTTAAACCAGTGAGAATTTGAAGAGAGTAATGTAAGATTTTTAATTTAAAGTTTGATTTTGTGCTATCATCCATTCAACTGCTAATTATGATTAAGGCGTATAGTATAACATACAAGAACAATAGAGGCATATTGTTGGCAAAAGACTCAACCGATTACAAACCGTTCCGATCCTCCGACCAACTTCAAAGATGAACATTCGAAGGGAACAAAAAAATTACGTGTCTCGGCGTATAAAAAGGTCTTGTAATTAACTTACATCATAATAAAAAAAACAAAATGTCAGACACAGTCTCATTGAAGATAACCATCAACAACGGAAGCAAGAGGAGGATAAACGTTGAAAACAACATCCCTTTCGAAGAGCTAAACAAGCAACTAAAGGAGATCCTACCAACTCAAAACGATCTAAGCTGGAGATACATTGACGAAGAGAATGAACTGATCGATGTCTCGACTAATCACGAATGGCAACTAGCAGTCAAATCTCACCCCTCCAATGCCGTGATGAGATTGTTTGTTCAGGAGATTCAAAGGCCACCTCAACAAGAGCAACAGCAACAACAACACACGTGTGCTAATCCAAACAGGAGATGCTGCGAGTCACGTATGATTAGATACGGTTTGCCTTTCTTTATGTTCTGGAGCGTTTTGTTCCACCCCATCTTGTCGGTATTGATAGCCGCCACTACAGGCTACGTCACCTTCCATCACTACCCATCTACCTTTCAAACATTGACCGTCTTTGCCAGAAGACATTACCGATTGGCAGGAGTCTTCTTGGCAATATCTCTCTTGTTAAATCACAGTTTGTTTACATGGTTGCTTTTGGTTCCCTTGTTAGTTATCACCTATAAGAAGGTAGTACATCTAAGAAACAACCACAAAGAACAAGTGAGAGAAAGAGTTGAAAGCTTTATTAGGCAAGCAAACAAAGTCGTTACCGAGGCTACAACTGTTATCAAGGACACAACGGAACAAGTAATTGCTAATGCGATCGCAAAGGCCAATGAGGTTCCTAAACCTAACGAAATTCCAAACCCAGCAGTTGAAGCAGAGCAGGTGGATTGTAGAAACATTGAGCCAAGAGTGCCTGCTGAAGCAGAAATGTATCCAAGCCTACCAGTAATAGATGTAGAAGAGCAATACCAAGCACAATTAGCAACACTTTTTGAGTTGGGATTCAAGAATGAGAAACTCAACACCCACTTGTTGAAGAACTATGATGGAAATGTAGATAGAGTATTGAACTCATTATTAAGTTTATCCAACAAGTACAACTATTAAATGTAAACTTTTGAACATTTTTACTCTTGATTCAAACAACTTTCGAAACGATTAAAAATGTCCTATCACTCGTCTGTTTATCTTTGATCACAATCCAAATAGTTGATTTCGATTAAACACTCACATTTCTTTTCATCAATAGAACAAGACGGATGTAAACGTGTACATTCAAAGTTTAATTATAAAGTTCTAGTTTCCTTCTTTGTCCAAATTTGCTTCTCTATATCTATTTTATCGTTCATATCGCTTACATTCAAAAAGACTTTACGCAAAGTTTACTATACAATGTTACATTTTTATTTATCATATTATACAGATAGTGCTTATGTGTTGTACATGAACTCCTCCTCTGGTTGGTGGAAGGAGCTGATACCAACTTCGTAATAAACAATATCGTTCCAACGGTTTTGGTTCAGGCGAGTTAGAGAGTCCTTTCTGGTTCTATTTACAAGCTTGACCTGGTTCGAATCGGGTTTGCTCACGGCCTTGTGGTTGGCGATGGAGGCATACGAAGCGATTGGTTGGACCATTTTGGATGATATTTATACAGTGGTTGTTTGTACCAAGGGTTACTTGAGTTTGTTGTTGTTGTTTGGGTGGGACTGTGTCCTTGTAGAGTGTGTTTGTGTTTTTTGTTTTTGTATGATGTAAATTGTCTGAATTTGGGGCTTTTTATTGAATGAATTTGACCAGGCCGGAATTTGAAACGGTCATGGCAAATTCTGATCAATTTTTACTTTTTGCGCCATTTTTAGAATTGATTGGTTTGACCCTTCAAATTGTAAATAGATAGTATTAAAACTCAAATTTGCCGATGGTATTGATGTTGGGCGTGTTTTACAACTATTCAATATCGGATAATGGTTAGACAAAACATGGTTATAAAGAACTGTGGAACTGCACAAAAAAGATGAATAGATAGATGTCAAACAGAATATTTGAATTTGTCTGCATCAGAATAAAAGACACTCAAGTGCTATTGGATAGTCTATATGTCATTACATATTCCAACGTGACGGGTGGTAACATTTCTGTTCTTATTCACTACATCTTTTCAACTAGCTAGTTTATGACATTGATGACCTTTGTGATCTCCTGTCCTATGTCCATACTATTCTTTTGTGAATCAGTCTATCTATGATAAGGTGGGAGGTCTGGTTATGTTATTTTCACAATTTTCAAGTTGTGTGAAATAGGATCAACCACTTTACAATCAATAATAAACTTGTTGAGCAAAGATTTGGTTAACTGTCGTGTTCAGTTGTGCTTTCTGAATGTCCTCAACATGTCTACAAGAATCGTCTTCGACGAGAATTAATAGCAGTTGCCTAAACGTTACAGGACCGATTTTGTATTTATAAGGTACACAAAGCACAACCATAAAAAAACAACCGGCCGCGGGTATTAGAATAAGACACATGTCAAATACTGATATTATTCACACAAAAACGAGCACGACAAATGAGGTTCTTGGTCCTGTTGACAATCTGCGTTGCTTTTGTTTTTTCAGGCCCTCTTATCTCTGAGCAGGATTTGCATGACAATTGCAATACTTGTAAGACCAAACGCAGTAAAAACAAACTAATCTTGTAGTACATTTGACAGGAAACCATCCATATTGCGTTATTGAGGAAGGTGATAAAACTAAATTGACCATCAACTTCGTTCAAAAACCAGAGCACGACCCTTGTTACGAAGTAACTATCGTCAGAGTGGAGCACAATAATAAATCAGTCTCTGTACGATCCACACACAGCGTTCTTGGCTTTGTCGAGCTGTATAGACAAATGAAACACAAAGTCAATCTTAAAGTAGCTACTACTCTTGTCAATAGGGCAAAAAAGGTCATTGGAGAGGGTGGAAGAGGTAAATGTATCCCTGCGGCCCAAATTCGTCGTAAAATGGCCATCGATAATATTTTAAACTAAGATGGACAAATAAAATAAAGTTGGGAAGCTTTGTCAAATACTTGATATTAATCTAATTTCTTTGCGAACATTTTACACTGACTCAAAATCTTAACTTCATCAGCTGTAATCATACATTATTCTGTTGATTTTGTAGAACATCATGAATTTGTAAGTCAAGTATGCAAACATGATGTCGTCTAGCATCTCCTCACCGTTTCATATAGTTAAAAATAGACCAACATTATATATCGAATATTTATCGTAGGATAGACTTATTCGATATGGATTGCATGAATTACCATACGGTGTGTTTTGTCGACTCAAAATTCTCAAATTTTCTTTTGTACACTTCTATTACCCTTCTATGAGGTCTGTATTTCTTATTCCAAGTTCAAACTTGGTGTGCTTGTCATTAGTCTTGTTGTTCCGAGCCTTTGGTGGTTCGAAACTTTTTCGGACATCAAACTTTTTAGGACATCCAAAATTGACTTGGGTTACAATGTTTATTCGATCATACAAATCCTGACCAAACATTCAAAATTATAATAATCTCGGATATCACTCATCGACTAAGAGGTCGTGTTGAGGTTTGTAGGATTTGAAAAACATAACTTGTTTGAGGAATCAAATCTGACATTTCGAGCTGTTCTGCAAATGGAGTTATGATTGACGGAAAAGGTAAGGTGGAATGTGGAAAATAGGTTCATTTCTCCTCATCCACAGTTGCATCTTGAGGAATTCTGTCCGTGCCCGTAGAATCTACTTATAATCTCACTGACATTGCAGTTATCTTAGTCCATGTAACATTGTTGCGGGAGAGGGTTTGTGCACTTAAAATAATACTGTCATCAAGTATATCAAAATTTCTCCGGAATGAACAGGTGTGAGTACTAATTATAAATGGAGCTACAAAAATTATTCCTAGGTACTTATATCTGCAGATATGTAGCTCGTGGTTATCTAAAGTTGACGCATATTGAGATTTCTACACTTAGTGTCCTAATAAACTTTGTTATGCAGTAGTGTGTGCATTGTTTAACCAATAAATATCTTTGTGTCATAATTTCGAGTTATTTGACAGAATCTACCTTTGCTGAGGTTAGTCAACCAACTGGAAATAAAACGTTGGGAATGAAACGTGGGTCTTCACCACCCCCCGAGGGGTATGATGACATCATAAAAGAGGTACAGCAATATAAATTTCAGGGGAATGGTATGGACACAAATGATCAAATACAGTGTTTGAGGCAACAACTTTTGTTAAATCAGCTTCACCAAAGTTCATCAAGTGATTCTTCACAAACTGAAATTCTAAGCAATCTTCTTCTACGGTTACAAATGCAAGATACTCAAATGGATCAGCTACGGGCAATTGCAGAAGGAATGAAAATGATAATCGAACATCAATTACAAACTATCCAAAGTTATCAGGATAGGCACAATAATGAGGTCGAAGATTTGACTAAAAAATCGTCAAACAAGAGGAAGTCTCTCGTCGTTCATCCGCTCGATGATTTTAATGTTCGAAACGATTCCAACAACATGTATCAAAATATTGAACAACAACCTCAGCGTAAAAAGCAAAGACTTTCACAAGGTAATGTTAATGATGTTCCCCAGCAACAACAACAAATGCCCCAACAACTCATTCAACAAAACGGGTTTAATCCTTATCAGCAGCAACAAGTCGTTTCCTTTACTCCCCAACCGTCACAACCCGTATATTCTCCCTACATCCAACAATCCCTACAACAAAGCTACTCGCCTGCTTACGACCAACAACAACAAGTTTTCATGTACCCTCAACAATCAAACATACAGCAACAGTTGCATCAATATAACATTCAACATAACATGCAACAACAAAATATGCAACAATTCATTCCTGGGCTAAACATTTATCAACAACAACAGCTGCCACAACAACAATCACAACAACAGATGCAACATTTTCAAACAATGCAGCCTCAGCAACAACAGATGCAACAAATCAATTATGTACAGGACAATTTTAATCATTATGGCACGCCTGCGGGACATTATGTACAGCCTGTCCCTGTCGCACAGAACAACATTATCAACAATTTCAATAACGACGACGTGAATAGCGACGGAGTACGCAACAGAGACGACAAACAAAGAAGATCCAGTGGGGGCAGAGTATGGACCCACATGTGAAAGAAATCTTTGGAAGTGTTTCGTGGAAGGCGAAGACTAGAAAGGACACTTTAGAATTGGCTGATGTAATGTCGTGATGTGTGTTTAACCAACATGGATCCGTTATGGTGCGGCATGTGGTCGTTGTCAAAGGAGAATACTGAATAATGTATTTGGAAAACGTATGAATATTTATTGTAGAAATAAAAGTACACTGTATTACGTAACTATCTTGTGATTAAGACCTTCTGTGATTGATACAGAATGGTTTGTTTGGTTGACCAGAAAATAGATGAAGTCGGTAATAACCCACACAACACGGAGATATGATCAGTTTATAAACTTGTGCGTAATCAAGAATCAATTCAGATGTTACTCTCGTAATCGGAAAATCAAAAAACACAATACACACAAAGTTGAGCACGTAGATGATGCAACACAGCGGAGCGAAAGTGTTTCGAATGAAAATGTAAATAATGCACCAAAAATGCAAGCAGATCCACTGTCCAGACTGTCGGAGGATGTAATCGACTTTGAAAATAGATCGTTGTTGACTCTACATGAAAAAGAGTTGTGCAACAAGTCCTTGTTACTCCTACAAAGAGCTTGTAGGATGATTGATAATGAATGTGTTTTGTCTGTTTTTGGATCTTACGCTACCGGGCTATCTACCAAAGGAAGTGACATTGATGTCACAGTCTCATCAAAACATCCCAACTTTTTAGCAAAGTTACATCAACTTGCAACAAAATCGAAAGAAGAGTTCAGATCATCCCAGTTGATCAGAGCAAGGGTAAATAAAAATAATTTTACATTTCTTAATCATGACAATAGGTCAGCATTTGTAGAGTCCGAACCATTAATGATGTGTTTCTTGATGTCAATTGTCAGAGCGAAAGAGTAAGCGTTGCAGTCAACATTATCAAAGGCTACCTGAACGAATTCCCACAACTCCGTCCCATCTACATCACAGTCAAGTCCATTCTAAAATGGTACCAACTCAATCAAGTTTTCACAGGAGGACTGTCAAGCATCTCATTACAATACATGATCGTCCAACATCTTCAACTATACAACAAACACTTTAATGAACAAATACAAAATGTAACAATAGGCGCCCTACTTCGTGACTTTTTCTTATTTTATGGAAAACATTTTGAACATGGGAAGGTGTCAGTCGATGTACAGAAAAAAGATTTTAACTTGTTACATTCTGGTTTGCTATGCATTTGGGATCCAACAAAGAAGCTTCATAATGTTGCCTCAGGTTCATACCGGTATACAGTTGTGCGGGATTTATTTGCGGCTGCGGGTGAATATTTGTCATCGGAGACTAGACCCACACTGAGTGGTCTTTCTTGTTACCTTCAAGAAAACTTTTTTGTAAGACAAGTTGACACTGGGCCGAGAAGGAATGATTTTAAAAACAATAGAAATAAAAGAAGGTATTATTGACTTTATCTCTTCTCAAATTTGTCAACTGTATGGAAGACTGTTCCTCTTCTTATTCCGCCAGTGTCTGATGGTGAGGTTGATACGCGCTGTGTTCCACACTCTTGGAGTCTGATTTTCACATTTTCAATTCTTTTTGACGAACCCCTCACTCCTAGTGTCTCACTTCTGTTTCTACGTCCTACACTCGGCGTCGATATTGATTGTTTTGTACTAAATAAAACTCTAATCCTTGGATTATTTGTGTTCGCGTAGTCAAATGCTGAAAGTTCAACGTTTATGAAATTTTCTCTCTCTTCGTTATTTTGTGTATCGTTTTCTTGTAATGGTGAACTTGGTAGTTCTGGTTCTTTATTGACAACAATCGGGTTCGCGCAAGGAGCTTTCAAGCGAGGAGTTTTTATCAAACGTTGATGATCGTGTGCGGTAGTTGTAATTGGTTCTTCGACAGGATCTTCGGTCATTGGTGTCGTTTTTCTTTTATCCACTCGGGGACTCTTTATGATTTGAGTTATTGCCTTCGTTCTAGCTTTGATTCGGCTGTGTAAATGTTCAAAAAGATCGTTCTCTGGTAACTGGTCATTTGTAAAGTCAAAGACAGAACCATAGTGCTTCAACATTATTAGATATGCTCTTCCATGAGGATCCATACCGAAAAGACTTGTTATCAAATTTGATTGTGTCATTTGATTGATGTGGGAATTATCGCTAATACGCTTCAGATGCGAAACAAAGTATACAAGCATGTCTCTATTGTGTATTGGTAACTTTTTTACGCATGATCTTAAATGATTAATTTTATCTTTTATACTTGCGGGGTCGTTTGGATCGATGCTGAATTTCTTCAGTTGGAACTCAATTGATAAGTTTTTTGTGAATATTGTATCGGGTAGTTGGGCGATGTAAGTCCTTACAAATGAACAAACATCGTGAGCGACATGTTGGTGTACATTATCATCCTCTTCTTTAGCAAAGTTAATAGCTTCCAAGTTATCTATTCTTTGTTTATATTTTTCGGACTATTGATTTGTTTCCCGAAATTCTATACAGGCCCACTTCATCCAAATGTCTTCTATTAATGTATTCAATTGCTTGTACCATATGGCAAGGTATGGTGGTCAGTGTGCTATGGGGTAGTTTATCTGTGGCGTACCAAAGTGGAGAACCAAAGATGGTGGTGTATGTTTTGTTCGTTATTAGCGGGTCCGACTCTAAATTATATACGTATGGAGACATTGGTGAGCATAGCGATGGTGAGGGTACATTTGGTGATAAAGGGGTCATGGGTGATGCTGCTGGTAATGGATTTACTATAACAAATCCATCGTTTTGATTTTTACTTGTATCGATCTTTTTCCGTTCATCTGATGAATTAGAATGAAACGTGAGCCTGAACTTCTTCATCATCTTGCTGTTGTTCCTGCGCTAATCAACTCGTCAAACGTCATGGACGAAACGGCGGTTATATATCAACATGAAGGGTTTACAATCTGAATAACTACAGATAAACCCTTGAAAATGAAGTTAGATAACCACATCAAGGGTTCTGCTCAAGATACACCTGTAGAAGAAAATCCAGAATCAGCAGAAAACACAGCTACGCTACTGCAAGATGTAGCTAGACTAAAAGAAGAGGAAAATAGAAAAAAGAGGGAGGAACATTTGAAGGCGAAGCTGATGGAAATGAAGTTGGAAGAAGACCGATTCTCCAAGTCTAATAAAATTAAGATACAAAATAATTGGCTGAAAATCTTGAGAGAGGCAAAA
>JAOPGA020000396.1:0-10359 GCA_026419775.2 Acrasis kona
GTTGTTGTTGTTGTTGTTGTAGTTGTTGTTGTTGTTGTTGTTATTGTTGTTGTTGTTGTTGTTGTTGTTGACCAGTCTATTGTTCTGAGACCGAATCTGTTGCAATGTCAATGAGACCTGTTCGTTCTTTAGCTTCTCCTTGACCACTGCCGAATGCTTTCTCTCAAAGTGATTCTGAGAGGAATGCATTTTATTTGTAAAAGTAGTCGCCTCCTCGGCCGACTTTAAATCCTTGTTCTTCAACGCTAAGTGGGTAAAAGCCACCGAGTTGAGAAGCATATCATGACTAGCCATAAATGCACGGTAGTCGGGAAGATGGAAAAGAGAAGGGGCTGAAGTGGTAATTAAATCTTCGTACCTGGTCAACCCAACCTCCAGCACGCGACCTGTGTGGTTCAGTCTCTCAACCAATTTGAGCAGGACCTGTTTAGCAAAATTGCCGTCCATACTCTTAATAGCATCCAAAGTAGAAGCAGTATCCAAATTGAATGATTTGGGCCGGAAAGTAGAATTCGGAGCGATGACGTCATGAATGCCCGTGTCAAAGTCCAAAATGGTTTGTAAGCGCCCATCCAGGTTGGAGTCGGAAGCAACCTTGTGTGAACAAAGTTTGTCCCAGTCCGATTTGTAAGTGGATTTAGGTTTGTCCTCCACCAGAACGGGCTTGTCAGCACTAGAACCAGAAACGTTCCAGTTCAGCGCTTGAAGAGCTTTGACCTGCTCCAAGGTGAATGTAACTTCATTAGGCGGCACAATTCTTGTCGCGGGTGGTACCGCACCCTGAGGAATGGATTCATTGTTATCGACAGGCGCTGGAGCGTCTAGACCCTCCTCCTCCTCGTCTTCCAACCGATCATCCAACTCCTCCTCTTCATCCTCATCCTCTTCATCCTCCATTGAAATCTTCCGGAGAATGGGAGGTTTAGCGTAACTCTTCCACAACAGTGGGAGAATTGCATTGCGACGGTCAACATCAGATGGTAACGCGTCGTAGAAGAAAGGAAAGCGGACCTTCCTAGTCTTCATCTTGTCACACAGTTCCTCAAGGTCCATACAACCGATGCTGTTCTTGAGGAGAACACCACCCTTCGCTCCGAGAGCATTAACCTTGTCCAAAAGCGATTGTGAAGTTGGAATTTGAGAATGTGACATAGTGATGTGTAAACGATTAATTTCGAACAATCTTTCACAAACGCGTACTCAACTCATTTTAACCGGTCAATCTCCCTCCAAATCTGTTACAATGGGTTAATAAATAAAATAAAATACATTCTTTATCGTAGAGGGTAAATAATATTAGTCCTATGGAAATATAATATCACATTTTGAGACAAAAACTCTAACAAGCATCGTACATCACCTCCTGTTAGTGCTCATGATTCATGATAAACAATATTGCCAAGACGGATAGATGCACGGAATTGACATATACTTAACAGGGAAGAGTTACTGAGATTAAACGAAACAATTGGGAGCAACCAAGTTTAACTTTACACGAATTGAATTTAGGCCTAGGGTAGCTTTAATGAGGATATAATTGATTGACATTAGTGGGATCCATCTTATAGGGTCATATTAAATGTGGCAATGGCTTGACCTACTTCGGCAATGCTGACAAATTGCCCAAACGATGGAGTTGATGCATTGTACTGTCAATAAATACATAGTTTTTGAATCAAGACTGTATAACTCATATAATTTAAAAGCTTGGTTTTTGTAATATTTATTTATTGTAAACATCTATTCTTGTAAGTGATTTAAACGGTGCCAATTTTTTGTGTAAGGTAACTCATCAATAACTATTGACGGGGGTTGTAAAACTACCAATAAACTTTCAGGCTTATCCCTGTTTTCTAAAAAATTATAAGACACTCAACCACCCCTTACAATCGCATTGTCAACAATCTACATAGCAACTGAAACAATATAAGAACACGAGAATGGTTGTGCAACAGTAGATATCAAATAAATTCAAGAAAATTTTATTTTAATCTTGTAAGTGATCCAATTCCACATTCTCTTAATTCTCTTCATCGTCGTCATCTCCAACATCCTTTTGAGCATCATCATCCCAAACATGTTCCTGCTAAGCTTGTTGCCTCATATCCTCATAATAATTATGGACATTATGCAGGTTTGCGCGTATTACGTATGATTGCTCTATAAGGTCATCGTGAATGGCAGGCTGGATAGAAGAAGAAACGTCAGGTTCACTGGATTTTAATGACGCGACAGCACATGTGAATGTTTGAAGGGCGTGACTTAACAGGACCTGTTGTAAAGACAACATGTGCATTGTCTCCATTTGTTTGTCTTCTATTTTTTTTATTTGAGATTGATAAATCTTTCTCATCAAGGTCTCTGCTGAACGCTTATTTCTCGCGTTATTGCTCTTTGCGTTGGACTTCGCGTTGAACAAACCTGGTTCCTGATCCACACGAGGCATTGGAGATGCTGGGTTGGTCCTTACAAAGGTCACCTCCTCTTAGTCAGAACCCTCTTGTACAGGAGCCTCTTCTTGTACCGTCTTGTCCTCCACCACTACCACTTCCTCTTCCACAACTGCCTTCTTTTGCCTTTTATTGCTGTTGTTGTTGGCATCTAAGGGACTTTCTTTTCTTTTGCCAGAAGATTTTCTGTTGTTGAAGGCAGTGTAGATTTTCTCCTTTCCATACTTCTCAATCAAATCATTCAATAGACCACTACTGTGGGCTTTTTTCCAAGTAGTGTGCTGCCCTTGAACGAGGCTTATATTGGCCAACTCTTCACAAGTGAGTCTGACGTGCATCAATGAATCATTACTTTCAGAGACGCTACGGGGTGATGGTGGTGGAACATCTTTAGATGACGATGCGGTTGCTTTCTTGTTAGCAGGAGGAGAGGCAGATTGTGGTTGGCTGGTGGCATTCTTCTTGGTTGTGGTGTTTGCGTTTGTCATTGTCTTTGGGGGTGTCTTTGGAGGTGTGCTTTGGTGTAAGGTTGTAGATTGTGTTTGAGGTGGCACTTTTGATTTACTTGACTTTGATTCTTGTGTAGAGATGAGTTTGGATGTGAATGTTCTCATTGTTTGCAATAAATAGCCAATTCTAATAGTTGTTTATTGAGAATATTCAAACATCCTTTTTATACCAGTATCCAGTGGAAGTTCCCTACGAAGTTCCGTAAGAACTTCAATAGAATTACATCATGCAGTCCTTCTAATTTGTTCTTCCCTAATTACAATATTATGTTGGTAGTTGATTATAATATAAAATAAATTAGACTATTTATTCATCGTTGTCACCTTTGTAATTGTCACTTTCTTCAAACTCATCTCCCACCTCTTCGTCAATGTCATCTCCCTCTCCTTCTTGCTCATCTTGGGAAGATATATCTCCATTGATGTCCCTATTGTTGTAAATGTGATTACGATAACGAAGCTCTTCGTCCTTCATGATGTTCATCTGCGTTCTATTAATCTCTTCAATATTTTTTTTCATCTGTTGATAAGATTGTGAAACTAATTCTTGAATGTCTTCTTCATCAGATGGATTGTTTGTTATTTCATCCAATTCATTGTCGCTCTCCAAAGCCAAAATCTTATTCAAGATCATCTTGTTCACATATTGAGAAGATTGTAACGCTAAGGTCAATTGCCGCTGGTGAAGGTCCAACACTCTTCTTCCCTTCTCATTTTGGTAAACTTGATATTTGAAGAATGCTGCTTGTGCCTCGTTCAATTGAACCTTTGATTGGATCATCTTGTCTCGTAGGGTTTGTTGCTCAGATACTCCAAAAGGATTGTTTTGATTTACAGGAGCACGAGCTTGAATGTTGCCTGTATTTTGGCCAATTGTGCGCAAATGTCTCACCATACGAGTTTTTGTGAGTTTCCAAGCATTAACCACGCTTTCTTGCATTATAAGGGACCAGTCACCATTGTGGTGATTATAACACCATTTAATGTAGTCTGAAAAAACACTACCAACTAGTATTCTTTGGGGCAGGGTCATTGTCTCAAGATCTTCGTCCTCTTGCGCCTCTTTGTCCTGTTCCTCCTCTTCCTCTTCCTCCTCTTCATCCTCTTCTACTTCTCTTTGACTCGATATTAGGCTTGTTTTTGATCGTGAATCCTCATCGCCATTATCTGAAGATTCACTCTKAAATCCACCTGCTTCATGGAAATCATGAGATAGGTCCCTTCCATCTTCATCAAAACTGTCCTGTAAAGGATGTATATGAAAATCATCAAAATCAGCTGATTGTAATGATACGTTGTCATCATGATGGTTTTTTAATTGTAAAGGCGTTGATAATCTCACCTTTTTTTTTGCAGAATTATCCGCAATCGTTATCTGCAACTTTCGTTTATTATTAACTCCTTGTCGCTTGGTATTACAGAGAAATTCAGAGGTAGCGTATGGCATTTAAATTCTGGGGTCTTCCTTTTACACTGTACCAGAGTGGTTTTGATTTTGACGAACATCCTATGACTGACAAGCGTAAAGCTACTATTTATGCTAGTCTACTTGGTTACACTAGTATGGATGTAGTTAAGCGTTTTTCTAGTAAGATACCAGTCAAAAAGCCACTCCAAGTGTTGAGGAAGATATCAACCATTTTGATGGAGACCTCTTACTCCATCTGGCACACGCGTTGCGCAACGCACGCCATCAAATCCGCCAAGCTAGGCGGGCCTTTGGCTGTATAGAGTCATTTATAAATATGTAAATTTATTCTAATAAACTTTTTGCAGAATGCGATTTATACAAAAAAAAATTAACTCCTTGTCGCGCATTTCTACTCCACATTTGTTTAATAGGGGGTTTATATAAAGGGAGTTCAATAATTGTAAATTGTAGTTTGTGCAAGTAAAAATTAATTAAAAGAACTGTGGATTAAAATTCTTGTCGATGTACTATAAATGTAATTAGGACCGTAGTATGTGTTGATTTTTGTAGTAAAAAATCGAAAGTGGTGTAATGACAGATGTGCGCCTATACAAATGTATGTGTACCATTCGGCGTCTGTCAAGAACCTTAAAGCCCATCGCAAGTATAATAGCAATAGAACCAAGAGCCGGGTGCAATACCATCAATCGATGAAGCACTGCATCACGCCGACAAGTCTAATGAAACAGGTTAGTCATCTTTAATCAAAGGTACAGAGCATACGCAAAAGTAGTCGGCTGTATAATGAAGTGCTGGAAAATACTCTTAAAGCATGTTGTTGCTAAACATTACCATGAACGAATAAAGGGTTATACTAAGTTGAATAATGTGCTGTTTAATAATTTGTGGATCTGTAACTTTTTACATTCTTTTGGCAAATCAAACTAGTCAATTCTATTTTGTTAATACTTTAGTTGAATGTGCTCTAACGTTATCCAAATTAATACACCTTGTAGGTTATTGTACTCTTCAAAGTGTATTTATTGAAATGTACAGATGTGGCTGCATGTAGAGAGGTATGTTGATGTTTTGTATAAGGCTGGTTATACAAAGATTGTACAGCTTATTCGCTTGTGTCTTTCAGGAAGGCATGATCTTGTTTTTTTTATAAAATTTTTCAATTGAGAATGTGACTGGGTATTTAAACAACTGACACATTAATTTTTCATATCTTGTTCATATGAAATGTAATTATTCTCATAATGTACTATATCAAAGGCATGAGGCTCAATATCTGAAAGGTAAATTGCATTTAAATAAATTTCCATATCGCCATAAAACAGAACTGCTAGCTCTTGACTCATATCAAGTATAAAGTGCTTTATCGGTTTATATGTGCTTTTGTCATTAAAATATTTAAAGACAGCTTTTCCTACTACAATTACCCAGTATCCGCAGCTCCAGCTATCAACTTGGAATCCTCTGTTGAAAAGGCGCTGAAGTTTAAACTGTGCATGTCTCTTTGAAATCTCTAGTAGTGCTGTCTCAAGTTGGTAGTTTACCGCAATTGAGTCAAAATAAAAGCAATAAATAGAGTCGTTTTCCTTGATGCACGTAAGTGATGTATAATGCTCATTATGTAAAAACGCATAGTATCAATAATCATTGTCATTCAACAGGTTCACAATGTCTTTATAAATTTCTTCTTTGTCATAGACACCATTATCTAAACGGTACTCCCTCATTTTAAAGTTTCCTTTTTCAAATATCTTATTAAGAGCGGAAAGCATTGTTGACGCATTCAGTCTGAAACCTGGTTTTGTAAAATCAATGTGATTAGGATAAGATCTAACATGTTCAACTGGTGCAGTACAGTTGTTCTCGCACAAGACTTTCTTTTGGTTTTTATGGCAGTTAGTAAAACAAAACCTATTGGCTGCTTTGCAGACGTATCTGCTGGTCTTGCATTTGCTGCTGCATAAGCAGTGTCCAGGATTATCTAGCTTTGGTCTCTTGTTTTTGGAGTCTGTGCTTGTTTCAGATCTACTTCGCTTTGCAGATGGTGCTGGGGATGGAGTATCAATCACTTTGCATTCATTCTCACCGCCATAAATGTCATCACCGTTGTCATCAGCAATACAATCAAGCTCCTCTTCATCAGCACTGGGATTGTGATCATTTTTACAGCAGCAATCTCATCATCCAGTAACTTGTCATCATCTTCTTCTAGTTGGTTTCCCAATTCTTTTAACTGATCGTAAACTATTTTCTTGACATCATTATGCTGTTGCTGTAATAGATCAAACGTCATTTGGACATCCCATTCAGCTCTGTGATGAGATGCTTGGTTGTATACATCCTCCCCAAAGCATGATGTAAATAAGTCTTTCAGCTTTCGCGATTTCTTGCCATTGACGGTAACTGCATCTATCATGCTGATGGAGTCTAACCACAGCCATTCAGTGCTCTAATTCTCTACGTCGAGTTTTTTTGCCCAATGGTCCAGCCTTGTTTTGTCAAATTTGCAATTGTGACCTATAATTATTGGTACAGCTGTTTCATCAGCAGTCAGGTAGTAGCACAAGCTTTCTATAGCAGCCTCCATATCTTGACATCCCTCTACCATAGATGGTGTAATCTGGTGAGCATCGGTTATTGCTTTTAAACTCCACATTGCAGCGTGTGTTCCATTTATAATAACTGGAGCAACATAAGGTGCTGGATTTATAAGAAGTGTTTTAATATTTGGATCATTCAAAGATTTCACTGCTATTTGCACTATGCCTGCATTTTTGGCAAATCCTGTTGTTTCAATGTCAACTATGACAATGTGATACTTTACACCATTATGAATGCAAGACTGATCAAATGAGATATAATCCGTGTCTATTGTATCTCTAACCACTACTGACTCGTTTAAACTAGCAGAGAACACCTCCTCATCAATGGGCTTTTCATTTATAAGAAGATCTTTTTCATGTACAACAGATTTAACAATACTTTTTGCTGCAAGGTATATAACATCAAGTTTTTGTTTCCTAACTAAATCTGCTGACTGAGAACGATATGCTACTTGAGCTTCAATATGCTTCAATATAGAACATCTCTGAACCTTGTTACCAAGTTCTTTTGCAGATTTACCGCTTTCTTTAACCTTGGCCTCATGTTTACTTGTTAAATGAGATACAAGAGCGCCAAGTAACTTGTATGCTTTATTGCCACAAGATTCATAAGGACACTGATAAAGGACACTTGATCTATGAGCATGGACATTCCTTGGAGTGGGATCATGTCTGCCAGCTGTTCTTTCGCTGAGTTTTTCAAGACTAGCTGCAGCTGCTGTTCTCTTTGGTGCCTTGTAAAGAGTTGGAAGATCAGGGTGTGGAAAGAGAATATTGAGTATGTTGTAACATGTAGTTGGAGCTGGTAGTTACCCTTCTACTAACAAGACTGTATTAGACAAAATGTTCGCTTCTTCATATTATATTTCCATAGGACTAATATTATTTACCCTCTACGATAAAGAATGTATTTTATTTTATTTATTAACCCATTGTAACAGATTTGGAGGGAGATTGACCGGTTAAAATGAGTTGAGTACGCGTTTGTGAAAGATTGTTCAAAATTAATCGTTTACACATCACTATGTCACATTCTCAAATTCCAACTTCACAATCGCTTTTGGACAAGGTTCCCGCCCGCCACACCCAATTGGTTTTTAATAAAATAATTCTCAAGACTGTATTAACACATTAGCGTCCACGAGCATTTCCGCTCATATAAACTGATGTTTTCAAAAGTAAAATTTACTAAAACCACCCATGTAACGGGAAAGTTGTAGTGGTAAGTTTACTTCTTTCTCTTTTGGATCACTGTGAATATTTTGCAGTATCCACCATGCATAAGCGAATGTATTTATGAATTCTCTTACTGTTGRATAGGGCACTTTTGATTGTGATATACAGAAAGTGTGCTCAACAGCTAATGTTAATAAAGCTGATAGCTTAACAAACTGTGCAACCCTTGGGTCAGGATGTTTCTTTAAGAACTCCATTAAAGCTTTAATAGCCGAACAGAAGCTGATGATCCTGAATAAAGTTCTTTTATCAAACTTGTAACTTCTTACAACAAGTCCACTAAAAATCAAATCAAAGAATGCACTCAAAGCATAAAATTGATTTCCGAGCGACAAGACACTCAAGAGTTCGAGATTAGAAAATTAGAAACAAATGTCACTTCGGCCATTACTAGTATGGACTCAAAATTTGATAAGATGATGGAGATGATGAAAGGACTTGGGAGCAAAATCAATGCGAAAAAGAAAACCTCCACCAAAACTAGAGGTAGGAAGAGGACCAAGAATGACGAAGAAGAAGAAGAGGAAGACGAAGAAGACATTGGGATGGAAGACAAAGAAGAAACCACCGTTATCTCCCCAAAAAAGAAACCAAGAACCGCCAAACAAAAGTGAAACTGGTGTAAGTCGCTTGACGCAACCAGTCACTCTAAATAGGCCATTGGCCCATTTGTATAAATAAATAAATAAATAAACTTCTTACAACACCACCAGGTTCTATATTTTGAATATTTTGAAAATAATTCATAGTGTTTTGCAACTCTTTGACCTTGTCATCCAACAATATCTTGTCATTACTTATTCTTGGAATTTTGTATATATTTCTAATGTTTTTCAGGAACAAAGATAATGCTTTTGGAAGTGGAGAAGTTGCAGACTCAAGTACGCTTGTAACCTTATTATCAACAAGATTCTTCAAGGGCTGAAATTGCATGATGTCACTAGGATAAATCATTAGTTGTCAAATAATCAGATAAATTGAACTCATTAGAGCTGAACATTTTCACAAGGTCAGCCATTGACAATGACGTCTTCTCCATCACAATTAGTAATAACATCAAAAAAAGTTCTTTTTAACATGGCATTTCTAATTGATTTTGCGAGATGCTCTGCATCAAAGATATGAAACCAACCATTTTTATTAATTCTTAGTTTGTTCCATTTTTTCATGTGTCTAACAAAATTTTCATTATGAACTAAATCTCCATCAGAACTGCTACCTATGACTTGAAACGTATCATGCTCTAATGCAGTAGCTATAAGTTTCAGCTTTTGAATAATCCAGGCGTCATCTTCACTGTTGTTCCTTTTAGAATCATGATGAACCCATAATGCAACAGGTATAGTTACTTGGCCACAAGTACTGATTGCTTTGAAAATACGCGGATATCTGAAATGTACAAAGGTTTTCTGAAATGTACAACAAGGTACACAGGTCGCTGAATACCTTACATGAAGACCATTTTTTAACATGACTAACACAGTTTTGCACGCTCTTTCGAATGATGTGTGCCATATACCAAGATGTTCATGATCACATTCCATCGGAATTTATTCATGATCATCAAAATTTATACTTTTATATTCTGTTAACAACTGTCGCTGAACACAATAAGTAATAAGTATTGAATGTTATTGTCGTATTGAGTTGTCAATCAGTTCCAAATTAAAGATGACATGAATTTAAATTATTATCATAAATATCAGTGCTCCCAATGTCTTCTGATTATATCGAAAGTGAACTTATTGAACTTCATATTATTTCCATTGATTTGGTGTTTGGCCTCTTGAATTGTTTGCGTTGTAATAAGCTACTAAAAACATGAATGTCAGCGAAGATGGATGCAGCGAACCAACGATAACTGCTAACGACTCACTCTACAACTACAAAAACGCGGAATAATGTGTCGTTAAAACACAAACATAAACCTCCCGCAGTATCCCGTTATGTCAAGTCCCAGACCAAGAAAGAATACCTTGACATTTAGAACACATAAGCAAAGAGCAAGATCTGTAAGAAGAACAACCGGACTGTTTCGGCGTTGTGGATACCTACTTTGACATACACTCTCGACAACTTTCGAATATGAAATATCGTCTGAGTGTGAAAAGTGGAGGCTCAAAAAAACAATT
>JAOPGA020000398.1:0-11609 GCA_026419775.2 Acrasis kona
GTCTTAAGAAAAAAGATGCAGGTTGGATCATAAAGTACATCACCGAAAAATACATTCCAAGTGGAACTGCTGGTGATGAGAGCAACATAAGCGTGCCTCTCGCTTATGATACAACAAACCCTAATTACAAGCCCAAATCTGGCCGACCAAGGGACAAGCGCAACCTAGACAAACAGTCCTCATCAAGAGAAGTGATTTTTTCAAACACGTTGGTAAACTATGATAGAGAAAGTAATAAATCAACAGTTGGAATTGTATTCAACGGGGATGATGACCATGATAGTAATGGATCAGATGGAGATGAAGCAATTAGTGAAGTTGAGACTGAAGCCGAGGACAGCAGCAGCGACGATGAATCTGACGAAGAGTTAGGAGGAGTTGATGCTAACGATGATGAATTTGATGCGCACCCTAGCGAAGAGCGGGAACCAACCAACGAATCTCTCAAAACAGCAGCGCCAATAATACCTCCTTCGGAAAATAAAGATGGACCTGCACCACTGTCAAGGCCTATACCCAAAAAGCGAACGCTTTCTAAGTCAGCTGATACTTCAAGTGATGATGAATCGCAGATATCAACTCGTAGACAAAGCAAACGAGCAAAGATGTGCAACCCTGGAGAGAAGATCAGTCGCAGTAAAGAGTGGGCACGAATTGAACGCGAAGCAAAAGAGTCGGTCCATAAGAAATAAAAATCTCTATGCAAATGTCTGTATGCTCTTTGTTCATGTTCACATTAATTAACATTAAACCCTCGAAATAGAGGATACGGATCTATCAAACATTTTAAAATTGTTTTGACCAATACCGAAGGTCTTTGGTTGAAATGCATGCATGGAAATGTACCGCGGACCGAAGAATGAGAAAGGTGACAAAACCTTAAAACCGAGTATGTAGTTCTAATTTTCGTATGGAAAAACCTTGTGTCGCGAAGGTTTCCGTTTCTGATGTTGCATATTGACCGAGAACAGACAGGGTAGAAATAGTGAAACAGGGTATTTTTAAAAGAGGGTAAAATTAAGACAACCAGGGTAGAAATAAGATTTTCGCATATATGAGCCTAACAATAAAGTGTGTATTTAATAAAGCTTGGTTTTTGTAATATTTATTTATTGTAAGCATCTATTCTTGTAAGCGATTTAAACGGTGCCCAAAAAATTATATATACAAATCACCGAGAAGGTGATTGCTCGTGTTCACAGTTTGCCTTGTAAACACATCGATTGGTCCAAATGGAACGGGAAGTTTCCATGAGTATTGTAGAGATTTTTCGGAGTACAGAGAGAGGCTTGAGAACTCTAAAGTGCTTGTTGAATCGCTTGAAAGTGTCCATACTAACATATCCTAGCATACTAGCATAAATGGACCTCTTCCAATCTTCTGGCAATTTGAAGACAACATGCCAATTCCACGCTGCGACGGCAATTGGCATGTTGTCTTCAAATCAAGTCCTTTCAACATTCACACCCAGCAGTATATAGAAAGTTGCATTTGGAATTTCAATCCTTATACTTTGATGGACATGTTTGGTGGGGGATTTTGTACTTCTTATCAACGCTCAAGCGTTTAGCTATGCGTTTAATACTTTGTACTTTGTACTTTATACTTTAATAATAAATTTATACTTTATTAATTATTTGTCTTTGTACTATTAGAATTAATTATTTTTAAGGAGTATCAAGTATCAAATCATACTTAATTCTATATAATTTTGTACTCGCTCTCATAAACCCCCTAATGAGAAGCTTGACATTTTATATGGACTGCTCGATGCATTTACAAAGCAAATAATGAATGTAAGTCATCTTTTTAAGTGATTTGTATAATATATTTTAGTGTTTAGTAACTCATTAATACTTGTTGATGAGGTATTTAAATAGTACAGGCTAGATTACTGTTTTACAAAAAAAAGATTGGTTTAGTAATTTTTAATTTTTCTTTGGGGTAATATAGGTTAGAATGCTCAAATATATACGTATTCGAAGTTTTTGTCCATAGCTTTTCAACTTTACCTTTGAGTTAGCGAAAGTCGATTTTTAAATTCCCGATACGAATATTTGAGCTTTCTAAGCATAATGGCACAGGGAAAAATCAAAAATCGTCAAGCTTGGGTTTGGGTCGAAATTAATTTTTGATTTTTTTATGAAGTAATATATGTCAAAAAGCTCAAATATGGAGTTTCTGTTGCTAGATTTTCAACTTCAGCATAAGTTAACAAAAGTCACTTTAAAAATTACCGATCCGAGTATTTGAGATTTTTAAGCGTTCTAGCTTAATAAATAATCAAACATCGTTAAGATTGGGTTTCGGTCGAAATTAACTTTTGATTTTTTCTAGAAAAAATAGGTCAAAATGGTCAAATATGCGTATTTGGAGTTTCTGTTGCTAGCTTTTCAACTTTATCTTTGAGTCAGCGAAAGTCGATTTTTAATTCCCGATACCAATATTTGAGCTCTTTAAGCGTACTAGCATAAGAAAAATCAAAAATCTAAAAAGTTGGGTTGGGGTCGAAATTAATTTTTGATTTTTTTTATGGAGAAATATAGGTCAATATGATCGAATATACGTATTCGGAGTTTTCGTCCCTAGCTTTTCAACTTCACCTATGAGTCAGGGAGAGTTTATTTTTAAATTCCCGATACAAATATTTGAGCTTTCTAAGCATAATAGCTCAAGAAAAAATCAAAAATCAAAAAGTTTGGGTTTGAGTAAGATTCAAATTTTAATTTTTTTCTAAAAGACGTAAGTTAGAACGCTCAAATATTCGTATCGGGAGTTTTCTTATTTGAGATTTTAACTTCGTCTTTATGTCAGGGAAAGTTGATTTTTTAATTCCCGATACGTATATTTGAGCTTTCTAAGTATAATGGCTGAGGAAAAAATCAAAAATCGTTAAGCTTGGGTTTGGGTCGAAATTAATTTTTGATTTTTCTCTGGAGTTATATAGTTTAAAATGCTCGAATATACGTATTCGGAAATTTTGGCTCTATGTTTCAACTTCACCTTTAAGTCAGTATGAGTTAATTCTTAAATTCACGATACGTATATTTGAGCTTATAGAGCATAATAGCTTAAGAAAATTTCAAAGTTTGGGTTTGAGTCAAAACCAAATTTTAATTTTTTTTCCTGCGGAATATAGTGTAAGACGCCCAAATATGCGTATTCGAAGTTTTCGTGCCTAGCTTTTCAACTTCACCTTCGAGTTAGCGAAAGTCGATTCTTAAATTCCCGATACGAATATTTGAGCTTCCTAAGTATAATGGCTCAGGGAAAATCAAAAATCGTTAAGCTTGGGTTTGGGTCGAGATTTATATTTAATTTTTTTTGGATTTATATTGGTTAAAACGCTCAAATATACGTATCTGGAATTTTCTTCTCTAGCTTTCCAACTTCACCTTTGAGCCAGCGAAAGTCGATTCTTAAATTCCCAATACGAATATTTAAGCTTCTTGAGTAGTCTAGTTTAAGAAAAAATTAAAAATTTATAAGCTTGGGTTTGGGGCGAAATTTTTTTTAGTTCTTTCTAGATATCTATCACGAATAAGAAGCTCAAATATTCGTATCGGAAGTTTAATAGGGGGTTTATGTGAGCCAGTACAAAATTATTAAGTACAAAGTACAATTTCATACTTCGTACTCCTCAAAAATAATTAATTCTACAAGTACAACACAAATAATTAAACAAGTACAAATTTATTACTTGTACAAAGTACAAAGTACAAAACACAAAGCCAAAACGCATGAGCGTTTATAAGAAGTACAAAATCCCCCACCAGAATCGAACCCACGCCTCATAAGTACTCATGCTTGGATTTTTAGAGCTTATGTGCCACTGTAACTCACAAACAATGCAAATGTATGAATGACGACTGTTGATGTCTTTGTTAATTCCATGATCTCGGCATCCGAATTTGAGAATGTGCGAAATTTGTTGATGTTGCGAATGTATGAATAACGGCTGTTGGTGTCGTTGTTGATTCCATGATCTCTGCATCTGAACTTGTGGCTGTGCAAAACGCTTGAGCGTTTATAAAAAGTACAAAATCCCCCACCGGAATCGATCCCACAACTCGAACAACAAAGTTGAAACATGTCCGTCAAAGTATAAGTCCTCGGAATTTCAATCCTTGATGTGTGGCTGTGTCGCAATACTAACATATCACGCAAATGCAAGAGTAGTAGGTTGCTGTTGTAATTTCATAATCCCAACATTTAAACGTGTGACAACGTGATATCTGTGTTTGTAGCAGCGCAATAATGTTAACATGTGATGGAAATGTGAGAATAGAAGTTTGCTGTTTATGTTGTGTTTGATTTCGTAATCTCGACATCCAAATAATGTGCTTGCAACGACGTGATAATGTTAACATGTGATGGAAATGTCAGAGTAAAAGGTTGCTGTTAATGTTGTGTTCGATTTCACAACCTCGACATTGAAACGTTTGGAAATGTAATTGTAGCAAAGTGATTGGCTCGAAAAGTTGTTGTAGTTGAGTACCTCTGGATTCGAGAGTATTCGTGTTACTGAAGTGTATAATGTTGATGTTGTTTTCCAACGTAGGCACTCTAGTAATGGACTGTGCGCTCTAATAGTGATTACAATGATTATATTTGTACGGGGCTGGCACATCTACCGACGATGAACGATTGCCGAAGAATAAAGTCTCTCTCACATTCTCTCACACTAGCATGATCTTGTTTTTTTCACAAAATTTTTGAAATAAAAAATTCTCAATAGCCAATTGCAAGACAGTCAACCTCCCTTTACAATTGCAAAAGATAACCAACATAATAAGCGGAAACAATATAAGAACAACGAAGGGACAATGATTTTAGAACGATGTTTTATTGAGATGAGCGAAGCCATCGCAATAAAAAAGATGTGAGGAAATCATTGTCCCTTTGTTGTTCTTATATTGTTGGAGCGTAAATTGATCAAATAAATAGTTATACAACAACAGTTTAAATACTAACAAATAAATTTAATAATGTTTTTACTTCATTTTTGAAATAAGTCGCTTTTATCAAACTCCAAATGTTCTCGTTTACATCTCTTAGACTGCCGTTTTGGCATAGGTGCCCAAAATTTTCTTTGGTTTCGATCAACTTTCTATATACTGCTGGGTGTGAACGCTGCGGCTGCGTCTGTGAATGTTGAAAGGATTTGATTTGAAGACAACATGCCAATGATGAGCGAAAAATACTACCAACTAGTATTCTTCGGGGCAGGGTCATTGTCTCAAGATCTTCGTCCTCTTCGCCCTCTTGCGCCTCTTTGTCCTGTTCCTCCTCTTCCTCCTCTTCCTCTTCCTCTTCCTCCTCTTCTTGTGTATGAAAATCATCGAAATCAGCTGATTGTAATGATACGTTGTCATCATGATGGTTTTTTAATTGCAGAGGCGTTGATAATCTCACCTTTTTGTTTGCAGAATTATCCGCAATCGTTATCTGCGACGTCTTTCCTTTATTACTAACTCCTTGTCGCGCATCTACTCCACATTTGTTTCGGACTACTACTATTASATGAGGCTGCTCTAGAGGACGATGATGATGATGGTGTGGACATGTTAAAAATGTTTGTAAACAACTTGTTTGTAAGATGAAGAAATATTTTATTTAAACTTCTTCTTTGGAGTAGTGCTTGAAGCAACCGCAGCACGCTTCCTAGGAGGTTGTTTATTTGTTGGGGCACAAGCCCTTTTTAATGATTGTCCTTGTTTAGAAGCGGTAGATTTTTTGGGTCTTGACTGAGCCTTCTTCACTCGTTCCAACGCCAACTTCTCTTGATATTCCTGCTCTTCTTCGCACAGACCATTCAGACGTTCAAACAACATTCCAATGTCTGTTTTAGCAAGCGTGTCCAACTCTGTCTCAAGTACCTTTGCCTTCACTGCCAGGTCAAGGCGTGATTGATGGCTGCAGTGTACAGTTCCAAATCAAAAACCGGTGTATGCTGCAATGTAGTGCTCAACAGCCTGCGAGCTGACAAAGATGACGGCACCCGGTTGGTAGATGAATTTAATACCAATTTGAGGCAAGCACAACTCTCCTCCTTCACAGCAGCCATAGGAAGCTAGCACCGACAGCCCACCTTTAATGTCATTCCAATCGCGATGATTCTTCACGCGCCCATTGTTGATGGCTAATCCAATGAAGGCATCGTCCAGTGAAGATTTCATCAAACGAGCGTATGCCTGCGTGCATCTGCCGGCCACATCACGGTACCTCCTCCATTCATCGTTGTCGATAATCTCAAAGTAGGCAGAAGTAACTCTTCGGAATACTTTCAGGGCGGTTGTCAAACGGATGATACTTTCCACGGCAAATACTTTTCCGTTCGCTAGGATTTGTCGGCTGGCACATGCATCATTCTTTTTACCCTCAGGTACCCAATCCATCAAGTGATACACGCTCACGTCCTCTTCGTCCTTGTGCCTATTGTCCGAGGCCTTGACTTTTTGGTTCGGAAAAGTGTGGAACAATTCAAGGATGGCATACGAAATCGACTGAATGGATTATTCGTTCATGCATTTAGGAACAAGAACGTACAGCACGTCGAGGGTGGCGTCCAAACCAATTTGAACCTGTTCCGGGTGATGTATCGTTTCGAGCTCGCGCGCCATGTAATCTTCAAACAATGTTCCTTCGAACAGATCCTTTTTGGCCTGCATCTGGTTCCTGGTGCCCTTGATGAGTTCGTCTTTTCGGATCTTATTATACACACGGATGGGTGGATGTGCTCAGACTCTTTGATGTAATTGGAGTGTTTGCCGTGATTGCGAGATGACATTGGGTAAGTCTCGTCATTTTTGTTCTTCTGTCTTTGTTTGTGGATTTCGTTCCTTGTCTTCCAGAATTTTGAACCGCGAGCGTCACCTTCTTTAAGTACTTCCGATCCATGGTACTGCTTGTAATAACCAATCACCTCTTGCTGTTCGTCGGAGAGGGGATTTTCAGCTAGAAATTCCTCAAAGTCGGCATAGTAGTCGTCGAGGTCCTTTCGAAGGTTATCTCTATGCTGAGCCTTCTCTAGTTGATCCATTAAAGGATGGTACATGTGGTCGACCAACTTTTTAATTGTTAATTTAAATGAGTACATGTTCGTCATACATTTGATTTCAATGCATCAATGCATTTTTGTTTGTCGGTTGGTGAAGCTCCCTTTTCTTTTAGGTGCAGCGTGCTTCTCAATTTTAATGTCACACTTCCGTCTACAGAACTTCTGTCAATCTYGGGGGCTTCGTCATCATGTGTACCGTTGATACTTGCACTGTTTTTCTTTTTCTTCGCGGATTTTCCAAACTTCTAATGATGTAATGTTTTTTCACACAAGGTTAAAATTACCTGAGAGTATTTTCGAACCGTCGTAGGACGAAGGCCGTTGGGATTTGCGTTGAATTCTTTCATCAATTGAGCATATTCAGCACGATCTATCAATCGGCCGTCTGCTGCGTAATAACCGCTTCCGGTCATTATCCTTACAAAATTCTTAAGAAAAAGATTCTTAAGAGCATGTATGGTTGCTGTCACCTTTTCGTTAGACGCCGCATGGTCGCCTTAATCGATTGCAGATGCGATAGTTTTTGAAGCCGCATGGTCATCAAGAACTAAGGTGAAGTGTGTATTTTGACAAGGTCCTCACGAATTGTTCATTGCATTTCCCAACTCCTTGTAAAGTGGTTGACTTAAGAAATTATGAAGGAACCTGATGTTCAATGATTATGCGGATAATAAATATACAGACAATTGTTCATTCATAGTCGCAGAGTGTTTCAATATCGCAAACAACAAGAGCCGCACCCGCATCAGCACCCGCATCAGCACTCGCTAGCCTCGATAGGGGATTAAATTTCTTTCCCAAGTTTGTCGAAATTCAAGTAATTGAAGGAGCAATAACGGATATCAACACAGTACTATCACTTTGCTTCAACGATAGCGTTGTAGCCGAGGCACATTTCGCCAACGACAAGAAAATTGGAGGTACTTACAGCAGAGAATTCAAATCTGACAACGGGCATCCTTGAACGATTGGCCTCGGTTGATATAACCCCATGGAAGACGAAGAAGACAGGGATGGATGACAAAGAAGAAACTTTACATCATTACACTCTCTCATGCACTGTCTTGATGCATGTCGGAATTAAAACTAAATTTCAAAGCAATGGTTCTTATCACTTTTCGGTATTGATGTGTTCAAGTAATGAATAAACATCGCCGTTTGTAGCGAAGAAGTGTCTGTTCAAAGTATCTCACACCCTACAATGTAAATTAATTAATAAAAAAGCAACATACCTGCATCAGCCAAAGTTTTGAGTGTTTGGTGAGGTTACGTAGTCTTTGTTCTTTAACAATTTCTGTTCACTAAGGTTAACAATTTTCAACATGTTGTACATTCCATTATATAAAAAAGTATCCATTGCTTTGTCGAATTTCTGATCCAAAACTTGAAAATTGTGCTGCTGACGGACGTATTCTGCAATGGCAATGTTTTTCTCCTTGATAACATGGCCATATTTTCTTGACCGTAGTGTCATGCGATACTCATCCTCCCTTCTCAAATAGTCTTCGTATTTCTCGTCAGACTTCATTGATCGATTTAATTCTTTTTCCTCATAATTATTGACTGTTAATGTTGCGACTGCACATGTGAATGTTTGAAGGGCCTTCACTGCCAGGTCAAGGCGTGATTGATGGCTGCAGCAAACAGTTCCGAATCAAAAACCGGTGTATCCTGCAATATAGTGCTCGACAGTTTGCGAGCTGACAAAGATGACGGCACCGGGCTGGTAGATGAATTTAATGCCGATTTGAGGCAAGCACAACTCTCCTCCTTCACAGCAGCCATAGGAAGCTAGCACCGACAGCCCGCCTTTAATGTCATTCCAATCGCGATGATTCTTCACGCGCCCATTGTTGATGGCTAATCCAATGAAGGCATCGTCCAATGATGATTTCATCAAACGAGCATATGCCTGCGTGCATCTTCCGGCGACATCACGGTATTTCCTCCATTCATCGTTGTCGATAATCTCAAAGTAGGCGGAAGTAACTCTTCGGAATACTTTCAGGGCGGTTGTCAAACGAATAATGCTCTCCAAAGTAAACACTTTTCCGTTCGCTAGGATTTGTCGGCTGGCACACGCATCGTTCTTTTTACCCTCTGGTATGCGCTCGCGTCCTCTTCATCCTTGTGCCTATTGTCCGAGGCCTTGACCTTTTGGTTTGGAAAGGTGTGGAACAATTCTAGGATGGCATACAAAATCGACCGAATGGAATTTTCGTTCATGAATTTTGGAACAAGAATATATAAAACGTCGAGGGTGGCGTCCAAACCGATTTGAACACTTTCTAAGTGATGGATTGTCTCGAGCTCGGGCGCCTTGTAATCTTCAAACAATGTTCCTTCAAACAGATCCTTTCTGGCTTGTAGTTAGTTTCTGGTGCCCTTGATGAGTTTGTCTTTACGGATCTTATTGTACACACGGATGGTGGATGTACTTAGACTCTTTGATGCGTAGTTTGAGTCTTTGCCGTGATAGCGAGATGACTTCGGATAACTCTCGTCCATTTTGTTGTTCCGTCTGTTTTCATGGATTTGTCTCCTTGTCTTCCAGAATTTTGAGCCGCGGAGGTCATCTTCTTTAAGTACTTCAGATCCATGGTACTGTTTGTAATAATTAATGACCTTTTCCTGTTCGTCGGTGAGAGGATTATTAGCAAGAAATTCCTCAAAGTGAGTGTAGTAATCGTCGAGGTCGTTCCGAAGGTTATCTCAATGCTGAGCCTTCTCTAATTGATCCATTAAAGGATGATACATGGTCGACCAACTATATAATTGTTAATTAAATGAATACACATGTTCAACATACGTTGATTTTAATGCATCAATGTCGGTTGGTGGGGCTTGTTTTTTTTCGCCTAAGTTCGGCGTACTTTGTGAAGAAGTATTACAAAACTATTATTTAGTCGCACAAGCTGCTGTACAGGCTAGCTCACTTGACTTTAATAGCGATGAATGTAATCGTTGCAAGCTGCTGTACAGGCTAGCTCACGCAGATACATTTTGGATAAAAGGTCRAAAAGGTTTGATGCATTATTGTTGTAAGCGGTTGAGTGTAATAATAATTGAGGATTACTTTGATGTCAACAGAGATTTATTTTTTACATATTGTTGCTTGTCTAATGGGTTTAAATTGACCAGCAGCTAATTCCTGGTGCCCTCAGTGAATTTGTCTTTCCAGGTCAAATAATTTTCGAGAATGATGTAATAACATTCAAAATCGCTTCCAATAATGTGTTGATACGCAGCGTGTTCTATAACGTAAAAAATATTATTTCATGTAGGTCTGAATGCATCAATGTTCTAGATATGATTTTTCAATGAATTGTTAGCTTGTAAGAGCCTGATATTATAAATACTAACCGCCAATCCCCTTTGTACCTATCAATGATCGACGTTGCTGCCGCCGCGTGTGTTTGTCAAGGTTTGTTGATGAAAAGTTGATTATGTCACAACATGTCCTATATGAGATTGTCAGCTCGCTCTACAACTGTCACCTATTACTTGAGACATTATGTAAACATGTTGTTACCTTTTTTCGGAAAATGCTGCGCACCGTTAGACTCCAAAACTCCTGGTGGATAGTGACTCCATACTTGAACACAAAGTGCCTTATACTGTTTAACACAGTCTTATTCATAAAAGTATAAGATTCGGTTGTGTTATCAAGTTGAAGTTGATTTTGTAATCTTCCATCACTACATGTCCCTCACAAAATAGCCATCACTTCACAACTGCTACCGATTACTTGCGAGATAGTATGTAAACACATTCTTACCTTGTTTTTGAAAAATGAAAATGTCTTTTTCATTCATGATCAGTATGAGGATGGCCTCTAACAATACTTGAGTATGAGGTGCCTTGTATTATGCTCATCGCATCTCAGCAATGGAAATTGTTATATATAGTGTTGTGGTCAATCAGGTCCGAGAATGCTGCATTTAACCTTCGAGAGTGTTTAACACAGCCTTATAATCGAAAGAGTCAGCTTTTGTCTTGTTGTCAACTTAATGATCGAAATTGTAACTCTCYATCAACATGTCCCATCGGAGATTGTCGGCTCTATGAAAATGCTACCTATTACTTGTAAGACAGTATATAATCATCCGCTTACCTTATTTTCGGGAAATTTCCCTTTCCCTCTGGTGTCAAAATGAAATTGGTAGATGAAGACTCCATACTTGCACACAGGGTGCTTTATACTGTATATAATACAGCCTTATAATTGAAGTGTCAACTTTTGTCTTGTTGTCAACTTATGATTTAGGTAATAATGTCTTAAAATCCCAGTTTTGTTTGTATTTCTGTTTATTGGCTTGGAGTATTAAAGTTAATTACAAAACTGGCTTCCGCTTATTATTTGACTATATTGTTACTGTTCCATGTGTTCATCAAGGTTTGTTTATGAAAAGTTGACCATAACTTTACAAGAAATCAAGATAGTTTGAATGTCATCAATCGACTACGTATCTTTGGTTACTATATATTATCACAAGCGGATGGCAGCATCATAATCAGCACATTGTAACACTCCAGAACAAAGTTATAT
>JAOPGA020000403.1:0-11114 GCA_026419775.2 Acrasis kona
GGTTTGGATTTTATTCCCAGTATTTTGCTACCAAAATCTTCTTGTACAATATCCTTGTTGCTTACATGTATTGTCATCAGAATGGTCTTCGGTTACAAATGGTTACCAACAAGCGAATTGTAAATTTTGAACTCAAAACAGTCAACTACAATGACACTCCAATTCACCCTATCATTCCTGCGGGTTAATATCAATAAAAATCAAAATGCTCGCAAAAGCATCATTAGTACTTGCTTTTCTTGTTGGCTTAGCTCTGGCCAACAGTTGGGCGGGGGTAAATAGTTACTTTATTCACACATTAGAGGACAACGATAGAAGACGTCACCTTGACGCCATCCGCGATGCAGGACTCAAAGTTCTACGTGTGTTCGTCGTAAGTGTAGGAAGAGGATCGAAAGGATCGAGTTCAAGAGGAGTAAATGACATTGAAGCTTACAACGTCGGAAAGTATGATGACACGGTCCTCAACCAAATCAACGTTCTTATGAAAGAGTGCTACGATAGAGGCATCAAATTAAACATTGCCCTGCACGATAGATACTCGCTTGGATGTTGGGCTAGAGATGCGTACGTCGGTAAATACGGCCTTCGGGATGTTTCACCAAAATGTAGTCACGACAATCAACCTTCTAAATTCTATTTTGACTCAAATGCCCAAGCTGACTACGACAGAAGAATAGCACACATTGTTAATTATAGAAATCCAATCTTCAACAATCGTAGGTGGGGAGAGATCAACGAGGCCATCCTATCGTTCAACATTGAGAACGAGAACCAAGGTCACGTCGACAACAAGAACTTAAATTGGCAGTGCGGAAGAGCAAAGGCAATCCGTCAATACCTGTCCAACGGTGTTCTTATTAGTACTGGTGGAGGAGCAGAATTTTGGGATAGCTTACCTGATCAATACTTCCAATGTAAAGAAATTGACATTGTGACTCTACATAGTTACGATACCAATGCAGGAAATGTCAGAAACAACATTAAAAGTGCGCTTGATAAGGCCAGACGTTACGGAAAGAGAGTCATTTACGAAGAGTTTGGTGTGCAAGGCAACGATAACACCAAAGTAAACGGCATGCGTCCTTTAATTGACGTAGCAAATGAATTGGGTGTTCCATTCATGCCTTGGGAGATTTTAAACCCTGCCAACGACAAGGATTTCGAGTTTGGAACAAGCGGTCAAACATATGAAATGGTAAAACAAAAAAGTTACTACGCTCAATCGCTAAGTGGTGCCTTCAATTGGGCGGAGATTAAAACCGGAGGTGGAGGGAAAAAAAAGGATTGGGACCCATGCCAGCACAGTTCTGAATGCGAACATAATTGTTGTTCTGAAAAATATAGTCAAGGTCAAGGCCTCAAATGTCACCCATCTGGATCAACCACAGAGTGTGTATAAAAAATCTTATTTATTGCAAAACCTCAATTTTATCTGATTGCATACTCTCTTGTCACTCAACAATCCAAAACTTGATATCATAAGAGCCATTATAACGGCAATCAAAAAAACTCCGTTACCGGGACTCGAACCCGGGTCTAGCGGGTGAAAGCCGCTCATCCTAACCACCTAGACTATAACGGATATATGAAAAGACTAATCTCGCATTGTAATTTATGAGATTGAATCTAAGCATTACTTGTTCTTGTTTCAAATAGTGCCTTCCAGACATACAAGCTTGTTATGTGTCTTTCTTTACGTTTGATTTTTATAACTCACCTCAACAACGTCGTAGTAACTTTTATATGAGTCATAATATTTATTCATGAGAAATATAAGGATAAATCCAGAGGTTTGATTATGTAATCGCATTATTTCTGAAATAAAAGAATAATCGTATAGACACTAGTAAAACTAACACGTGGTTACACGATCAATTCTAAGATATTTATTCCTAACATTATAGTATCCTTTTATACTGGCAAGTTCATACGAAGTTCATGCGAACTATGTATCCTTCAATCTCCATATGCAACTTCCTTCTTACTCTTCATAGTTGATTCTAATTACAATACATTACAACACTCCACACGAAACAATAAGCAGGACGCTTGTTCTTGACTGCTCTATATACTTGACATAAAACTAACACTAAACCTAGAATCGTCTAGGACGAAGACTGATTTGACTACGGCATAATCAGCAACTCCGTAATACCTCTAATATACTTGTACTCTTATCAACGGTAAGATTAATGAGGCAGAGGGGCAAATCGAATTCATGATTAATTCCCATGATGAAAGCACTAGACACCACGTTCCTCCAATTTGTTGGACTCCTTAATCTTTAGTGATCAAATTCAACTTGCCGGGCAACAAATTATTTTAAAAATGCATTGACGGGGATTTTCCGCAATATCGAACCCCGCTGTTGGTGCCATTGACTGCACTCACAACCCAATTCCAAGGCCAAAAGTTTATCAACGTGCATTTTACAGAAATGACAAGAAGTGTCATTCGGTTATTATACATATGGTTGTTCCATCACCAGAGAGACCCAGTTAAATCAGAGAATTCTTTCTATGTGGGTCCCAATCAAATCAATATACATGCAGTAATGTTTTGAACATGTGCGTCCATAAGATTCAACTCGACGAGTTACCTGTTCACTATTTGAAACGCATTTTTAATATCAGAGCAAGGAAGCTGCACCCCCTGCGAATGTTCAATTATTGGAAAAAAAATGAAAATAAAAATGTTTCTAAATGTTCTCCGCCACAATCTAAAATGTCATACAAAATGGGAACCTGAATACGCCTACCAGAATGAATGTGCTGTGGCACCTGCTAAACAACACGTTCATACAAGGAACCAAGTCAACCACCTGATTACGAAATTCTTCGCATCATCAACCGAAGCACCCCGGAAGGAATAGAAACCAGAATTACTTTGGAATGCACGTCATATTTACGACGACAAGAAGAGGCACTTTAAATTATGACTTTTTTTTTAAAACTTCTGCATTCTTAATTTGAAAGAGGCAATTATGATGTAAAAACAAATTTTATTGTTTCTTTGTTACATAATAGTACGTTCCCCCATTTACCAGATATTTTTTTTCATCAATTTTAGAAAATTTTCCACCATTTGATTCTTTTACAAGAAATTCAAACCCTGAGATCCCACACTTATGGGCAATCTTTTGCTTGATTTCATCCCAACTTGACAAATCATCTCCGATATCGATTACGCAACCAAAGTCATCTTCACCTGATTTGTATTTGAACACTTCAATTTGAAACAATGGCTTCTGACCACCTCCACTCGCTCCACCACCCACTACAATAACATGTTGAGTACTTTTGTGTGCTGTGTGACTTACACTCTCTTTGTTGCTGACCACTTTGACCACTCTGAGATGCATCACGCGGCGCTACAATATTACTCACCTCATTGAACTTCCTCTTCTTCGCCACATGAGCATCATACGCCTCGTCTACAGAATAATATTCTAATTTGATCGTTTTTACATCGTCTAAACCATAATGAATGTTCAGAGTCTTAAAATCATCATCATGGTGTATATAGATCAGATTACAAAAATCATTTTTAGGGAAATGATAAATCTTGTCAGATGCGTGACCTGTGTGTTTTGATTCCACATTTGTCCAATCAATCACCCACATTTGATCAAGTTTGAGTTCCTCCTTATATGTTCGTGCTTGTGTGTTAATGTGGTACATTAGTGTACCAGCTGTCTTTGCACTAACAGTCAAATTTATAGTAACAGTGGCAGCGTGTTCAATACCAATTTTTTCTCTAGACAACAAGATAACCGAATCACATGACGTGATGGTCACACCAGGTACAGGTTCTTCTTCCTTATAATAATAAACTGATTGATTGGATAATAACAGGTCCAACGCTTTTCTGAACGCACTAATGTAAACTTTCTCCTTGTACCCAGGTGGACATTTTGAGCAATGATTATTAGATTTTTGCTTCTCATGTATAATAACGTCGGTTGGATTCATCAACCGCACCGCTTCTTGCACGAGCATCTTTACGTTAACAGTGCCTTTTGCATCAAACAATACGGGTGTTTTATGATGAGGTGGTGGGTCTTTTCGCGTAATGTATGCGATCAAACAAAGCACAAAAGGGTTCGACACCTCAACGTCATTATTAACGACACGTACCACATTGATCTTTTGTAAATAATCCAAATTAGCCTTTTCGATAGCACCAAGTGGTTGTCTGTTTTTCAAGGTATTGAAGATTACTTGAAAAGCCTCTTTGTTCGCAGTAAGATGATCCCACATTAGAGAGTAATTGGGAGTTCGTAGAATGTTATTTACACATGTCCTAGAGTTCAAGAAAGTACACCACTGCATTGCGTTGGGTATTTTTTTGAGGTTTTGACGCATAAGATCAAGTTGTTGACCCAGTATTGATGTCAAACCAGGTGCACCATTAGTAAAATCGAAGATTGCTCGGATGATTAGGGGATCCAATTTACAACCAGTTTCCTCTTCGTACTGCGCAAACAAATCTTTTGTTTCTTCGAGTGTGAAAAATGGCGCGTTCACAACATCGGTAATGTTATATGGGGAGCTTCCCAATGTGTCGTTCACGTAAGTTCCAAAAACATTCGAAACGGCTATTGATGATACCAGTTTTGCGCTGAGGCCCCCCCTAAGGTTGTCTCTCTGATTTTTGATCGCGGTGAGGAAAGCTTGTCTCTGTAGAGCATCAATAGTATCAGCCCCTAGAGCATCAATCTCATCAATGATGAGGACCATCTTTTTATCAATCTTTTCGTTGTCAAATAGTTCGCCGTAGTTGTTAAACTCTACACTTTTGTACTTCTGGTCAAGTTGCAAAAGTTGGTTTTTGATTTGCTTTTTGAACTGCTCGAATAGATCTTTCGGATTTTCTGCCATGTAGAGAGCGGAAGTGTAGAAGCATAAATATTCGCCGCTGTTATTTAATACATTCCTAAGTAGAATAACTCTTGATGATTTTCCACTTTGGCTTGGTCCTAAAAGTATTGTATGTCTCCTTTGATTTATTATACTTTGCAAATTCTTTTCGTTCCATTCGTTAGCGTCTACGTAATAGGAGTTTTCTGGTGTAACTGGATCTCTGGCGTGGAACTCCTTCACCATGTTTAAAAAAGTTCCGTCAAAATTGCAAAATGAACTCAACCAGAATTTTTCAAAATAAAGGTTAAACAAATTGGAAGCACCCCGGAAGGAATAGAAACCAGAATTACTTTGGAATGCACGTCATATACACGACGACAAGAAGAGGCACTTTAAATTATGACTTTTTTTTTTTAAACTTCTGCATTCTTAATTGTTAGAAAATAAATTCAAGTAATCGAAGGAGCAATAACGGATATCAACACAGCACTATCACTTCGCTTCAACGATAGCGTTGTAGCAGAGGTACGTTTCGCCAACAACAAGAAAACAGGAGGTAGATTCGGGTTTTTGAACATAATTGGACTTTCAGCAGAGGAAAAAGAAGAAATCAAATCCGACAACATGCTCGTCCTTGAACTATCCGCCTCGGTTGATATAACCTTAACTCCATGGAAGCCAACCACTAACAACACCAACAACAATAACAATGCCACAACAACAACAATCAAAACAACCTCGCGGCCATCTTTAATCAAATCAAAGACATGCGAACGGACCAGGAGTCCACTAGAAATCAAATCAAAGAATGCACTCAAAGCATAAAATTGATTTCCGAGCGACAAGACACTCAAGAGTTCGAGATTAAAAAATTAGAAACAAATGTCACTTCGATCATTACTAGTATGGACCCAAAATTCGATAAGATGATGGAGATGATGAAAGGACTTGGGAGCAAAATCGATGCGAAAAAGAAAACCTCCACCAAAACTAGAGGTAGGAAGAGGACCAAGAATGACGAAGAAGAGGAAGACGAAGAAGACATTGGGATGGAAGACGTTGGGACGTCCGTTAGTATCTTGACATCCCTTACAATATAGGTACAGGCCCACCAATTGAAGATGGGACGCTCACGCGAAGAAAAAGAAGCTCGCAGTCGAAAACGAAAAATCAAAACGAAACAATAAAAAACAAATTTTATTAAGATTTTTTAACCATCACATCATGGAGTTGCCTGAGCGCCGATACCTCCTCTCTCTCCGGGAAATACGATAAAAAGTAAGTAAGTTGACCCACAAATTGCTTTTGCAGATTATTCTGTTGCATTAATGAATTGGCAAATGACTTGTTACCAATCAAAACATTATACAACAATCTGGCCAAATCAAAGAAGCTCTGACCCACGCTTCCCTTCAAACCATAAAATACAAGTTCATCCGTCAAGTACCTCAAATCAAAGTACAACATATCAACGGGCACATCCAACATTTTAAATTTACGTAGCAACTTGACGATGCTATCTTCGAGCGCAGTAAATGCATAAGCACTCTTTGGACCAGGAGCAGTATAGAATTGTCGTAAGTAACCTCTGGTAAATTGCAACGTGACCCATGATTTCTCTCTCATGTGATTGGCGTTGTATACCGTAAAGTGCTCTTCGATATAAATCTTGTGATTGTGTTGATCGTTGATGAGCTCCAAATTGGGTCTCACCATAATCTTTGCATTGCCGCCAGGTGGTATCACCAACTCTTGTTGAGCATCGACTTGGAAATAAACACAAAAGTCATTTCTCACCACGTAACGTAACGTTTCCGAATCTGATAGGTTGGAGATGATGATATCGGATTGGCTCCTATCCACCTCGCTGTTATCGAATAACATGCTGGTCTTGCTGATATCCATTTGTGGTCTCATACAAATGGCCTTGAGTTGAATGACTTGCTGGTAGTCCTTTACCAATCTACACTTTACGTACAATTCGATTTGGTCGTCGTAATTAATTTGTCCACCATATTTTTTAGGTTTATAAAAGATGTAAACCTTGCAACTTGATTTGGGACCAATCTTTAACGAATGAAAGCTTTTTAAGCTGGTCAAGCTCAGAGAAAAGTGTAGTTCGGTGGCATTGGGTTCGTCTTCATCCTGCGAGGCACCATTATTATTGCTACTGCCAGCAGCATCCAATGAATGAGCATTGGATGTGAATTGAAATTCCAACGATGTATCCACATGATTGAATATTTCCAAATAGTGATGTCTCATCATCCTACCAATAAACACCTCTCCCATATCCAACACTGGGGCAGTGCTCGATTGTAATTGTTGTTTGGTTCCGTCCACATTCACGCTAAATGCCTTTCTTGCTTCTTGTCTTCCCGACAACACCACTTCCATGTTGATTCTAACCGTCTTGATATCTTCGGTATTATCATGATTGGTAATGAGTAGGTAAGTGGAATGAGTTTGTGGAGTGTGGGTCAAGAAATTCAAGGTGACGATTTGACTAGAATTACCATCGATCCAATCATTCGAAACGCTCCACTGCAACCACTTGTTATCATGATCAGGGTCCATGCTCGTGACTTGATATTCGATTCTTCTTGGTCCAGGATTGACCAACGTTAATTTATATTCCACTGGATCAGCATTGGCATTATAATCTTGTTGGCCCATGTTAATTTCGAATCTAGAAAAATCATCTGGATTAATTTGCGTGCATCCCTTTAGAGTGAGAACTGATTTGGTTATATTGTCCATGCTGATCGATTTCGAAAAATTGAAATTGGGAGCAACGCTCGATGCATTTTCGAAATTTAGAGGTAACGTTTGACTGCTCAGAGGTGCATAAATATCGACGACCGTGATGCTAATTTCGTCTTTGATTTCTTGAATGGATTTGATCATGTTGAGGGGCATTTCTACGAACAAACTAATCACTGTGGTGTGACCTGGTTCCAAACTACCTTGTACCGGCACCACCGTTAATTTCGCTTGTTCGATGGTCTTGTTGGATATTTTAAAGTGTAGAACGGATCGTTGATTCTTGATGTTCTTGATGGTAAAGTTTTGCGTGAGCGTGATTTGTTCGTCTTGAATGGTGGCACGAACGCCTCTCGACGGACTCTTTTGAGGTTGTGGTACGTAAATCACATCCAATTTAAAAGTGCTCAGGATGAATGTTGGATTTTGTTGGATGGTTCCATAAATGTCAATTTTTTCGGTTGGCTGTCGTGTTGTTAATGAATAAAATGATGAACGAACGTACTTGTGACATTGTAAAGATTTTCAATTGACCAAATTTGATCAAATTTGATTTTGTGGATGTGGGCAATCTTACCTTTGATAGTAAATCTCTCGGAATGTTCAAACTTTGATTCAATACTTTGGATCGAATGCGTACGTCCAAGGAACCCTTTGGTTGGAATTTGAATTCGTTCAATTGAACGCTGGTAGCAAAATTCAAAGCATCTAATTTCAAGAATCCAGAAACACTCCTCTCCATTTCTATACGAATCAATGAGAAATTTACAATTTTAAAAATTACCAATTTTGAATCGAGTCTCCACCATCTCATCGCTCTTGTTCACGATCAAAAAGGATCGATCGCATTGTGGAGATGCAAATGTGTTGGGGTGCTCCAATGCTGGCAAGATGACCACTTGCGTATCGTACTTTAACGACACGTTATGAAATTCCAAACTCTTGTTCGTTAATTTCGCAAATACTTTGAAAATGATTCGATTGAATGGATTGTTGGAGTTGATCAATTCAATTTCGCGTTCAATTTCAATTTCTGATCTCGATAATTCGTTGGTGATGAAACAAGCGAGTAAATTCAAAGTGCATAACGAATCAATCACGTTATCCGACGGAAGTAAAATTTCGGTGGGCGATTTGATTCGCAACAAGAGGGGACATTCGGATATATTCTTGATTTCGATCGGAAATGTGTGATCTTGCCATCCATCGATATATCCAATCTTGTTCAGATTAATGGTCGAATTCGTAATTTCGAATTCGCTTATACAAATGCTACCGGTGATGCTTATTAATTTGACTGCTCTGTTGGTCGTGCCGCCTGCAATATCACTAAATACCAAACTACCGCCCATGCTCACGCACTTGTTGTGTTTGAATTGATCGAACGTCAACGATTCGAATAATTCGTACAAGATGACATGAATGGTTGCAGTGGCACCACATGGTAAAGAGAAGGGTTGTCCACGCGGCGGTAACAATGTGGATTGTGAATAGGATGCATTGAATACTTTGGCATCGCTACAAACAATCATTGCCAAATCAGATTGTGGCAACAAAATCATTTCTCTGTTGCTTTCGTTGGTGACGGTAAATGTAGAATAAGCCAACATTGTTTTCTTCGAATCCAACGGCAATAAGGATTTGATTCGATCGATGGATTGTTTCACGCTGTGGGGCGTGATTAACACTGGTGCACCTTGTACATCAGGATAAGCGACATAAACATATCCCAACGGTAACAAATCGATGCCAGATGCATTCTTTATCAAATTAGATTCCAAACTACTTTGTGCATTCTCTACAAATGCACTCACGTTCACGAACGATACTTGTCCACTGTTCACGTTGATGATTTTGAATTTGGTGGAATTTAATCCATATTCGGATACTTTGAATTTGAAACGAATGGTTTCTTGATTGGATCCATGACACGATCGAACGGCATGCAACACGCCTCCATGATTACCGATCACCATGTCGCTCGGTTCGATCACATACTCTAACGGCAAATGACTACTTTCGTTTCGAATCACAAATTCCGATTCGTATTCCCTTTTCAAATTGTTGGTCCATCCAAAATCAATCTTCTTGGTGCTGATTTGTAAATCGACGTGACCGATCGTTGCCTTGAATCGCACCACTTGTTCATCGTGCAGCACGTGATCGTCTTGATAAATGCTAAATTTCATACCGCCTGTCAACACCCTGCAAGTACCCTTTTGATAATCACGTTGGCTCATGTAAGCATCGAATGCAACGTGTACGGTCTCCACTCCAAAGGGAGGCAATTGTAAAGAATCTGCCAAATGTTCCATCGATTCGTCCACATAAATAGCGACTTGTCTCGTGTTGGTACCACATTTGATCACGAAGGGAGTCGATTTTTTATTTTGAATGGTGAAGGGAATCACGTGTGGTTTTTTTGATTGGGTCAAGTAAATATTACCCATGTCGAATACATATTTTGATAATGAAATGGTTTGATGACCGTGTAATTGTTCCAATTGTTTTTTCACATCTGGGAATGTGACCGGATTGGGTCGTTGTGATTCGCACGAAACATACAATTCGTCTTGTTTGTCGTTGGTTCTATTTTTCATTTTGATGACGAATTGAAAATGACCGACTAATTTACTCTCGATCGAAATTTCGAACGGAATTTTGGAATCGGGCGGAACGGTTCCGTTCGTGATGCTGGTTGTGATTTTGGCTCTTTGAAATTGTTGTGACGAATTCGCATTGGGATCAATGATCAAAAAATCAACGTGATTGGTCGAATTATTTCGTACGAATGCTTTACATGTCGTCTTCCTTCCGACGCTGATATAACCCAGATCCATTCGATTCGGTTCGAATCTAATTTCCGAAATCAAATCGTGATGGGCCACGTTGGTATCGATGAACAAGGATTGATTGTGATGATGAGCGACTGGCGATTTGATGATTGATTTGTGCAAATTGATTTTGCATCGAAACGTAATTGTCTTTTTGGAATCAAAATCTTTGGATTCCAAAACGATCATTTTACCACAAACATCGCTCTCTCCTCCTCCATTCGATAACTGATCGCTCGATGCTTTGCATTGAATGTTGATCACTTGTACGCCGCCCGATGGAACGGAAAAGGAAATACCCTGTTCCGTCCTCTTGTACTTTTGGTTCGCCACCGATCCATCGCCATCGTTCTTTTCGAACGCAAGCGTTTTTTGAATCTCTTCCAATCTAGTTTGTAAGATTGGAATTTTGGATTTTTTTTCTTTTCGAATGGCAATTCTTAATTTATGTTCCACGTGTTCCTTTTCTTGTTCCAATTTATCCAATTCGCCGCTCGATTTGACTTGTTCCAATTCATAATTGAATCGTAACCATTCGTTCCATGGCGCCTGATCCATCAACAATTCAAACTGTCGAATCCTCTTGGAACCATTGGTCACGATGATTCTCTTCCATTCGCTCTGTTGTTCGTTATTATTGATGATTCCAAAA
>JAOPGA020000404.1:0-20290 GCA_026419775.2 Acrasis kona
CTGTAGCGATGGAGAATTTACATCCCTGTACACTTTGCACCTCTCTAATTTTATCATCTCTTTACCATGTTTCATGGGAACGACTTTATCTCTTGTTCCGTGAAGAATGAGAATAGGACACCGAACATGTTTTATTCCTAAAATGTATTGAAAAAATATAAGTGTGTATTGATGCTTACTGAATCGTGAAGGAAACATGTCCATATATCTACCGAACCAGTTTCTACTTAGACATCTCACTACGCTTTCGAACGGACTCTCTAGTATTAAATCTCCAACGTCAACATTATTAACAGCAAGTGTTGATGCTAGGTAGATTACTGCTCCCATACTAGTACCCATTCTGAATGTGTCAATAATATTAAAAAATAATTCTTACAAAATGATTGTTCTTGGATCTATCCGCAGAGTTTCCGTCAAGTATGTATAAGCCCCTAATAATGTCTGATATACTCCCTCTTCGCTTGGTTTTGAGTTATTCTTCAATATACCATATCCATAATATTCACGCTTGTGTTTTAAAGAAATGATACCAACAAGTGAACTATATGTCAATTATTTTGATTATATAGTTTGATTGACTAGTTGTAATGACTTTTGTTCGAACCACTGGAAGCCTCCCATTTCATTTCGGACAATCCAAATTTAACATTTTAGTTCCGCAGAATTGAAGTATGACAGCTCAACGTGTGGGCATGTCAAAGCGGATGTGGTTCTTGATGGCTTATCTCATTGCTCTCAGTGGTACGGATACTCCACTATAGATACACTAATATATCATAGTTTCACAAGCACCGAATAACGATATTATTGGATATTGGAAATTTGATAATACCCTCACAGATTACGGTCTAAAAAATAATATGTCAGGCACACCTGAATATGCAAATGGTGGAGTATTAGTCTCCAAAAATAAACCCAATATAAAGACCAGTGATGTTAAAGTGTCAACAAACACATTCTCGTTTGGTATGTATATCAAACTTGACAAGTCGAGCACTGCGGAAAGTGTGATTTTCAAAATAGCCGATAGAACAGTTTCCTTACAAATTAATATTAAGGCTAATCAATTCCTTTTTTTTCGCAGCTGGGAGTATCAAGTAACTGTCAAGGTGGACAGTAATTCCGTTACTATAGATCTTAATGAAGGCTGGTGAGTTGGCTCCTTCTTCATACTTTGACACTTAGGAATCATATTGTTGTAACTTGCACAGCTAACAGTTTGACATTAATTAGCGCCAGTAAAAGTAACAGGATGTCCATTACTGCTGGGACCCAAAGACAACTATTATCCGCCTCCGTCAATAGTGATGATGTTGATTTCAATCCAGCGGTCGTGATTCAGAACCTGTTTTTGGCATCAAGGACACTTAACGATTGGGAAATTAGTGTGCTACGAAACGTATGTATACCATTTTTTTTCATTTTTAATAGTACAGAAAGAATTGTTCTGTTTCGGGACTGAAAAAAATCCAATCGGTTGTGTGAATGGTGATTGTGCATCTCTGGATTACTGCCGCTGCAAACCAAATTGGTTTGGTAGAATTTGCAACGTTACAGCTTGCAACGGAGTACCGTCCAATTCTACTTCTGTTTGTAGCGGACAAGGTGAATGCACCTCACCTGAAGTCTGTCAGTGCAAACCATATTATTATGGTACTTATTGCAACGTAACAACTTGCAATCATATCTTCTCAAATTCTACTTTGGTTTGCAACGGACTAGGCACATGCGCTGCGCATGATGTGTGCGAGTGTCGGCCGAATTACTTTGGAGCTTATTGTGATACAACCACCTGTAACGGAACACTTTCGAACTCAACTTCCGTTTGTAATGGAAGAGGAGATTGTACGGCTTTTGAAGTATGTTCCTGCCGATCAAACTACTTTGGAACTTACTGCGAGAAGACAACATGTAACCGCATAGAATCCAATAACCCCAACGTATGCTCCTCGCATGGCGCTTGTATACAGTATGATGTTTGTAGATGCGACGCACTTCACGATGGATTGAATTGTGAGTTTGATTATTCACACACATACCCGATCAACATCACGAACCCAGAAAACATTTTCTTTTATCCCTCGACAATCTCAATCAACGTCACAACCCCATTCAGCCTGACGCCAAATTACGCAACAAAACTTTCATTTTACGTTTTAGACTATAATTATAACATACCGGCCGTTTTCGTCAACAACAATACATTTTTATTTCAAATGAACGCATCAGCCAACCAAGCCATGCAATACTCATTTGTCATGCTCTACAATGGAGTGAACATTACCAACAACACGCTCACCTTCTATATCGTGAACAAGGCCAATTTAACAATCCCATCCAATTACTACGATTTTACTTTAACAGGAGCGTCGAAGGTTACATTTGAAGCGGACACAAACATGATCTCATCAACATTTTTAAATTCCATTCAAGCGGTTCGTAACGACACCGGTAGTTTCGTACCCCTTCAATCGATCAGCAACAGACTATTCACACTGACCATCATCGAAAATAGAGTCAAGACCATCTACATTGATCTTTTTTTCAGGAGCCCATTCGGAATATTCTACCCACTAACCGTTCGACCGCTCAACATTGATGTGATCGCAATGACGTTCATTTCATTTACAAACAGTTCGACAGCCGGCGCGATAGTCAATACACCGATATATCCGCACATCATACCCGATATTCTACCGATTTCAAGACTTTTAGATCGTTTGTATTTGATGATTGCAGGCACAGGATTGATCAAACCGATTTCGGTCAACCAAACCGGTATATACATTAACACATCCATCGACACATACGGAGTATATAACGCAAGTTTGTTGTTGAAATCAGTTACATTAGCACCCGATCTAATCATTTCCAAAAATAATCTGACCATCGTAATCTTACCAGTCGTTCGGTACAACAGTGAATTACAACCATCAAATTTTTATCCGAGAGGGTATTCAAGTATACTGTTGAGTAATCCTATTGGATTAGTTCAAACATCACCTCCGGTCAACCTGAATACTTTTATTCAAAGCGTTGATGGATTGGTCTCCTTCTACTGTACATTAGGTGGGGTAAATATTCCCGCTATATATGATTCAACTTTGAATTCAATAAAATGTAATGTCACACAGGGATCTTCTCCCAGTGTTGTTAATTTAAATGTTGGCGTCACCATCGCATCCACTCGTTCTAATATACAGTGGAGCGATACCAAACAATACTTTTATGTAAATGCAGTATCAGATGCAACCATTTCTCCTTTTGTATACGCGTATGACTCAATCCCTTCCGGTGGTCTTGTTATTCCTTTTAAAACAATTGCATCCGATTCATTGTATGATTGTAGTACTTTGTACTACGGATATAAAGTGGATGCGTCCTATGTTTATTTCAATACTAGTTGTACAATCTTGAACCCTGGTACCATCGAAGCAAGAGACATTGTTGGTAATTTGATCATCACACAATCAGCTTTGAATGCGACTAGAACAAATTCTATACAAATTCAATTATTTTATAGAAATGTTCAATCTGGTTTTGTGTATAATGCTATTGATAGCGATTTGTATATTACTTTGATCCAAAATCCCATCGCCTTTACTAAACTTGGTTCATCCTTTGATGCGTCGTCTCTATCTACTAGATATGATTTAAATTTCGAAACACCATCCATGAACACCAAAACATCATTCAATGTCTTGTATTATCAAGATGTATCTTTTGAGTATGATTCTCTACAGATTAACTCTGGTAACATCAAAAGCAATGTGATTGATTGTTCTCCAAACGGAATCTATACATCTTGTGCGATTGGTAATATTGATCCAATATTTGTACCCATCAGGATCATGTTCAGCATTGTGTTTAATCGATTGGGTCAATCTGACAACATGACTGTATCAATGCCCAATCATTTTTATGCACCACTGTTCAGCACGAATGTGATGCCGTTTTTAATGGATACTTTTTATGCAACATCATCTAATGTTTATAATGTGTCATTTGGTGTTAATCTCAATCCACTATTCTCGTTTGTATGTAATATTACATACCCCAATACGGGGACTGTTCAGTCGTTGAGTGCTACATTTTGGAAGTCGACTAACACAAACCAATTGAGTTGTAACATACCTCCTCCCAGTTTCAGTCAGTCATGTTCCATTACAATCGCGTATGCGTCCTCGCATCCATATGCATCAAAGTTACTACAAAACTCTAGCAGTCCAAACGTACTACAGAACAAACTTGCTTCTTATTACAACAATGCAACAGTTGAGTTTGCATCGCTCTCCTTTGATGATCCATATATCAATACCAAACAAAGTGGGACCAAGTCATTGAATTATTATGTACCTGATATGGCATATGGTGTGTCGAAATATACAATACCAACGCAATATCGAAGCACTTCTTTGTCATTGGTACTGAATGATCGCAACATAGCAATGAATTGTAGTATTGATAAGAATACAGGATATGTGACAGTTGCATATCCATCGGGAATCACATTAGGAGGATCATCATCTAACGGTTCGCCATTGTCAATGGGTTACTCTTCATTGTCGCTATTCATGAATGGAATTAATATTACAAACATCAATTCAACTTGCTTTGTATACAACAGTGCCGTAGTCACTAAAAAGCTATGGTATGCTTTCATACAAGGTGATCGAGATGGTTCAACAGACTCCAAAGTCATCCAGCTACAGTACCAATTTAACACCAGCGTAATTTCAGTAATGAACGATGTTAATTTGAAATGGTACTTGACGAACAACGACACACAATTCAATGTAACTAATTATAATCAACCACTATTATTGAGCGGTACATCGCATCCTCCAGTGGTTGATTCATATCTGCAAACACACTTATATTTTGCAATACCAGGAGCACCCAGACAATCATTTTCTGAAAATTCAGATTCTGATGCAGAGATGAGATTGCATCGAATTCATGCTGGAGATGGAGCATTTTCTTACAACACACAATTCATGTACATCAATACTCCATTTTTAATTAACTTTACATTAACAAATGGTCAATTCCCACCAGAGTTATACAAATACATATTTTGTAAATATTATCCTTCCAAAGTTGGTTCCAACGTTATTACCACTAGTGCTACTTTTATGTCTTCTATATCAAATCAATTGTCATTTACATGTAATTCTCCTGGCGGTATACCATATGATGGTTATTCGAAACTGTTACCAATCTACGATGACTCACAATTGAATATTTACAATCAACCCTTTCCTTCTCAAACTTATAATGTTTCGTATCAATCATTTGATATTTGGCATGTTAAAAAGATACTCACGGATGATTGTAGTTTAGATACCTCGCTTATTAGTGTCAATATTTCGACAACCGTTACATTGTCAACTAGCTTCGATTCTAGTGTATCATTTGGTAAAGCAACTCCTGTATTTTATGTATACCTTAATGATACTAATTCATATAACAATACTTTGATACTGCCCTGTACTCAGATCGGTTCTTCGTTCCAGTTCATTTTGTTATATAAGAATACTACATCATTCAGCATACAGTTGTACATGTCCGTTCAAAATTACGCTCTACCACTGTTGGATGGTACACTATTAGAAGTAACCTTACTTGATGGTAATTACTTGTCGCCTGGTTGGTCTTTGATACAGGGAGGTCAAGCAAATATTGTAAATAGACCTACGGGTGTTAATCTTGACCTTTATCAGATCACATTTGATAAATATCCATTGTCGTTTGTTAGAAGTGACATGACTAAACATATCGTTGTTTCACCAACTAACATGTTAAGCAGTGGCGTCGTCCCATTCGATTCTTATGTACTTTCTATAGGTGATGGTTCAAAGTTATACAACATGACGCTTAAATTTGTTGTAATTGATCGATTTGAAGTTTCAGTATTTCCATCAATATTTACTTCAAATAATAGAAGAAGTAATTTTGTTTTGTTTTCTTTTAATCAGACCATAAATATTGTGTATGGTTACATCAAATTACAATGTTTGTATTCGAATGGATCAACAGCGTTTATAAATGAGTACAGGTCGATGAATAACATTCAATCAATCAATGTTAATGCCAGTTTATTATCAACAGATAGATTTCGATTTAATGTTATGTATTACTCTCCTGATTTGGCAGTGATCCAGAATAAATGGTTGAGTATAACGAATCAAGTAAATGTCACCGTTAGGGACCTATTCACAATTGATTATGTACCATCTGCACTCAATTTCCAATTTACAAACATTGATAGCAATGTTAATATCGTATTTCCTGATTATGTATATAGTTTACAAGACAATGTCATGTGTGCAATCGACTCGAATGACTTTTATCCATTTGCGTTCGTAAATTCAACATATGGTACCTGTATTGGGTTAAATTCAAACTCAAGTGGAACCTATAGATTGGGTTTGTATTTGGTCAACGACAAGGTTGCTAATGGGAAATTGTTGTTAACGAACACGATATTATATACATTTGTAAAACAAATAACTCTGTTTAATATACTACCCACAGCTGTATTGTATGTAAACAAATCAGTTGTTATTAACATGCTCACCTCTGTACCACTAATTAATTTCAATACATCCCAAGTCAACTTGACATGCGGAAAGAATGGACCTATCGCGACTGTGACAAACTCCATTCTATCTTGTACTATTACACCAATAGTAGGTATCATGAATATTGATATCTACGCAACAAGTAGTCTAGGGTTTAAAGTTGCCTCGTATGGTACATTACCACTATATGTAATGTCATCCGTTAATGCTTCTTACTTGCACCCATTTGCTTCAATCATCACAAATAACCCAGTAAATGTATCACTGACAGTGACTGGCAGTGTGTTACCTTTCAATAATACTTTCTGTACATACAATAACAAGAAGACACCCGTAACATACTACACCAATAACACTGTGAGCTGTATATTAGATATTATACTTGATGATTCAATAAGAAATTACACTGTATATGTTGGTCTCTACGTAGACGCTGGTAGTGATGCCTTGTCATTCAATTTGACCGATTTGTCTACTCCTTTTCTCTATCACCACAGAATTATTGGTATAAACCATCCAACAGGCATATTATTTCATGATATTGACTTTAATTCTACCTTGACATCAAACATGTTTGTGACTCCTATCAACTTACCAGTGTCATATACAATTTACACAAAATTCGGTGATTTTGATCCAGTTGCTGTACCTACGAGTATGAATACGATGGGTCAGGTTCAAGCTGTATTGTTGCCCAACAGTTCACTACCAATATTGAGTCGATTGGTTGAATCGCCAGTTGTTTTAAATATGTATGTATCGCTGCAACATCCAGTTTCTTCAAAGATCATCAACTTTACAATGGTGAGCATGAATTATGTTTACATTAGACCCAAGTTTTATATGGTATATCCACACATGTTACAGAGACCAACAAATGTTTATTTTGTAATGAATGCTCCATTAAATCCTCAATTTACTTTTATGTGCGCGGTAGTCAATTCAGACAATACCACTTATACAGTTGATGCTATTCTATCGACAACGAGCGTGAGCACTGTTGCTTGCAAAATAACTGGCTCAATGTCTACTTTGAAGAACGCAACAATCACATTGTACATGACATTTTATTATAATGATGTAATGTATGGACCAAATCGCGTGGTGAGGTTATCTGATGACCAATCAAATGTGTATTACACATATTCTCCAAGATTGAAATACAACAATATACCAATTCCAAGTAATCAATCCATCTCAACAATTGATTCGCTACCTTACCCTACTTCATATAAAGTTGATTACAATCTAACTCTAGTAATAAAAGATCGCTCGAAGCTTACACCAATGATTGATTGTAGTGCTGATGGCGAACTAAAGGTCACATGCACATGGCCTCCAGTAGTCGGTACAAACTTCCCTAAGCTACCATGGAACGTACATGTTGATTTGTACATCATGAACGTCTATATGGTATCATTGCTTCCAATGGTTCAACTATACAAACAACCAACATTTTTATCAATCTCTCCTGGGTTTGTCATGGTGAAAGATTCGGATCGTCCAATCATCACTATACAAGTTGATTCGATTCCTCAAATTATGCCCATAAAAATGATCTATACATGTGGGAAGGATGTACAGATGGTTGATTGTACCATAGATGAAACATTGAAATGTGCTGCTCCCATTTATACGTCAACATTGTGTAGTAATATTCATTTATCTATCGTAGCGGACTCTTTTACAATCGATTTGCCTTCCACGATGACGTTGAAATTGATCGATATGATTCCAAATAGACCATACATCTCTAATTTGTATCATGCATCGTTATCGTCACATGTTTCATCAACAGTGATTATGATCGGTGCTCAATTTTCAAATGACATGCCTCTATCAATTACGTTCTACGATGAAAATAGTGAATGGTCACAAGAGGGTACAATTAGTTACATCAACTCAACTGCAATCATGATCAAATCTCCATTGCTATATCAATTGCCATTCGCTTATCCCATGAGAATATTCTTCAGAGTATTTTCTTATAATGTAATGATTGATAACCCTGGTATGCTCTCCTTGATATATCCACAACCATCATTGATTGTACCGAGCATAACAGTCATAAACAGAAGAACAGTTGGTAATAACATTACGATTGGGTTCTCTAATTTCCCAAGTATTACTGGTCAAGTTAGAATTGAATTATATAATGCAGATGAGGTACTCCAGTTGAACTGTAACGACGATTACTCTAGCTGTGTGCTGCCTTCGACCAACGCGCTAATTACGACTAACAGTTTGCAATACAGAGCTTGGTCATCGAACAACCATCCCTATTACTTACCATTCTGTTGTGGTTTAACAATGATTAATCCACCCACGACTACAACAATCCATCCAAGCATGGTCTTTTCTCGTATGACATCTCAGCTGATCATCAATGGAGATTTTACTTCGCTACCACCCTCTCCAATTATACAAATTATTAGAAATCAAGTTGCCCATGAAGTCGATGTATTATCCATGAGTCCCTCTCAGTTGATCCTACAAAATATACCCTCTTTGAGTCCAACCACAACCGTACGCACAAGAGATGTACCTGAAGTTACCTCATCCACAAAATTAGTACACTATCGATCAGGTTCAAATTCTCCAGTGGAGGTATTGGTTGATGGATTAGATGTGAGGGACCAATATACTTTGATTGCACTTTATTCACCCAACACATTAAATACGGAGAATATAGCATTGGCTTATGAGGATATCAATGCAACCATCACAGCAACTAATTTACCATCCATGTCAACTATATCACCATCGAGCACCCTGTGTACATTCAGCACATCATCATCACTATTTTATACTGCATTGTGCTCCGAGTACAACTTTAATATTGCTTCAAACAATCAAATCAAAATGATCGTACCCATGTTTAGCAAAATTAGTTCGAATCAAGATGTCATATTCCCTGTTGATGTAGTATTGGGCATATCATTTGATAATGGTGTTACATTTGGTTACGTTAAAATACAATACGTGACACAAGTTGATCCACCACTATTGACCAATGTATCCCCAAAGATATCACCAAGAGTAGACATTCCTGTTCAAATACTTGGTAGAAGAATGAACACTGTTATTTCATGTGTATTTTCAGCAGTTGGCTCTGGATACAGCATCACCATACCTGCGAAGAATGCAACATCATATTCTGTTGATTGTTTGTTACCACGAAGCATAACGAGCAACACTTCGTTGACTCGTATACAAGTACATGTAGTGAGCGAAACAGGATACAGCAACAGCGATGAATTACTTCTTCATGAATCACCAGTCATCACATCAATCACGCCATCATCCAGTATGACCATCGGAAACATCACGACAGTGGTCACTGTTCAAAACATGACCGATACTTTTACCATGTATGTGCGATATGGACAATTCATATCGAAAGCTCCATGCGTTCGACTATCAAGAACATCGTTGTCATGTCCAGTGCTAGCTCATTCTTATGGAAGTACGAGGCTGATGGTTAGCTACGATAAGATTTATTGGTACATGAAGGATGGAGTCATGTATAACGAAGCTGCTAATGATCAGTCGCTAAGAGCTTATAACAATTTTGATTTTACAGCATGTGGACCAGGTATGGGTGCTTCATTGTATGATAGACCATGTAGACCTTGTGAACCAGGTTATTACAAACCAATTGATGGTACGTTCAATTGTATACCATGTACCAACGGAACGTATGCATCCGGTAGAGGATCCACCATTTGTACAAAGTGTCCACTCTTTACAGATTCTGCAGAAGCTTCAAGCTCCTTCTCGGACTGTCAGTGTAAATATGGTTTCTTTTATGAAAATAGCGATCCAAAGCTACCATGTTCAGAGTGTCCACCAGGTGCCAACTGTAACGGTCGTAACATTACTATACCCGATGCATTGGCTGGATTTTGGCACACTCGATTACGTCCCCTCGAGTACAAAAAATGCCATCCTGCAAGTTCGTGCCTCGCTGGTGGATTCGATAATTGTGCACCAGGATATGACCCGACCACCAATCTGTGTGGTCTTTGTCTGCCCAATTACTATAAATTCCGCAATCAATGCCACGAGTGCCAGCAAGGAGCTTGGTATAAATTATTGTTGGCACTCGTTGGATTGGGAGTGATCACCGTCGTCTTCTTCGCAATCAGCAGCACCAAAGTAACACATTTGAGTTCCATATCCATTGCCCTTAGCTATTGGCAGGTCATTTCAATCTTTTCCAATTTTGATATCCAGTGGCCAGCCACAGTCGACAACACGCTTGTTGCCTCCAGCGTAGTCAACTTTAACGTTGATTTTCTATCTCCACAGTGCATCATCCCCGAAATGACCTTTGTAGTAAAATGGTGGGTCATCACTTGCATTCCCTTCTATTTCTTAATTGCATTCGTCATCTTGTATTTATCAGGTGAGTGTAGAACGTTATTTGCAAATACAATAGGACAATACATTCACATCAAATACTTTAGGTTCAAACAAGAAGGCAACTTTGCAATATTCGAACAAGTAGATTTTATCAGAAACAAGATATCAGAAAAGATGATTTTCAAAATCAAAACATTGTCCATCCAAATCTACATCATGTTGGTGAACATCTTGATATGGGGATTGAATTTCTCCATATGGTTGGCGTCGCATAAAACAACTAGACATCAAATGATGAACTTTTTGAACAAGATTATCAATTCTTACACTGCGCTAATCTCTTTCATGTTCTTATTCATCATGCAGCAAGGTTCACAAATATTTGTTTGTACGCAACAAGCTGATGGGTCGTGGACCATGGATGCTTCACCTGACGTGAGATGTTATGTGATGGAGGGCGAGTGGGGTAAAATGTTCCCTCTGTCCATTATTATTTTTGTTGTTTTTGGTTTGGGAACCATTGTCTTGTTCTCTTGCTTGTTCTTGTTATCTAGATACTTGACAAAAAAGTCCAAACAAATTCAACATGAGATATCATTGTTGGAGACGAATGGAGCAGACGATGCCGCTGGTTTGTTGGAATTGGAGGGTCAATTAACCGTGGTGAAGCAGAGAATGAAGAACTTTAGAATGAGGTTCAAATTCTTATTGACTCGATTCAAGATTGATTATTTTTATTGGGAGCTGATTATTACGGGTCGCAAAACTATTATGGCCACCATGAACGCCTTCCTGCCAAGTATGCTCGTGGTTGTGTTTGGTACTTTGACAATGTTTATTTGTTTATTGTTACACATGCATGCGGTACCATTCCGTAAAAAGTTCCATAACCTACTGGAGTATATCGTGTTGATATCTATTGTTCTCACTCTCTTCTTTGGTTTGTTGTTCTTTGTTGATACCTTCCCATCCAAGCAATTCCAAGATTTCTGTACAGTGTTGTCCATTATTGTTGTCGTTAGTAGTACTGTCATTGTTGTCTTGATGTGCTTGATTGATTTTTGGATCAGGAGGACTCAAGAAATCAATCTGAAACGAAAAAGAATCAGACAAATCAAAGAAAGAATGGGAGATTTGAAGGAAAGAGAGTTGGAGTTGGAGTACAAGAAATTCTACCCCAGCATATTCCAGAACGTAGTCAAGAAGGACGATGAAGAAGATGTGGAGGAGTGGTTGATTGAGAAGAATCCATTGTTTGAGCCCGTTGATGGCGACAACATGGAGGAAGAAGAATGGGTATTGACCGTTAATCCATTGATCACGGTGGTTGATTACGAGAGCATAACCAACGAAGAGGTTGTGTTCAATCCACCATTTTGCAACTCTGATATCGAATCTTCAGGCGACGAAAAAGAGGAAACACTAAACAGCATCATTGCTGATTTGTTCAGTGCAAGGAGAATGAATAAAAAGTTAAGAAAGGTCAAATCCGTCAAGAACAAGGTGGTCAAGGAGTACAAGAAGATTAAAGACTCTCGTAAAAGTCGTCAAGAAATATTGGATGAAACACCATTACTTACATAAATTACAATTATATTTAAAACACATGTAATCAATCATCTACCCTTGAGTCGAAGATTGTGCCTCACAATCATCATGACGACGAACGACAACAGAATAATGATGAAAGAAGACCAAAACCACCAAGCGAGTCCATCATAATCAATACCGGGCGTATTGATGGAAATGCTCATCACCTGAATCATCGTATCACACGGCACGACGAACGCAGTTATCAACGTAATAATCCTCATCAACTCCTTCTTGTACTTTATGGAATGAATTCTTGATAATTGCATTCTCGCCAAAAAATTCTTTTGAATGTATTCGAGATTATTGGCAGCCTCATCCAATCGATCGCACGCCAATGTCAATCGATCCACCACATCGTGCAAGGAAATTTGAACGCATGGAGTGATCATGCGAATTCTCCTGCTGATTAGATCCGTTCCAATCTGATGTTTGTTCGTCATCATTCTTCTCAGCGCGTTCAACGTCTTCTTTACGATCCCCATCCTCTTGAGCAGCGTGTTGGAGTCGGTGATGACATTGTAATTTGCAATCAATTGGTCCAATGTGTCCACTTGATTCACGACAATGTCTACATTTGGAATGTATCGATCGGCTAATGCATCTAGAATAGCATACATGACCCAATCGGATCCTGGAAGAGCGGTTCGACGATTCGTATCGACGATTTCTTGCTCATTCTGATCCGACCCATCTTGTCCACCAGATTCTCCACCATCACCTGATGAATGTGATTCATCCTTGATAACAGGATCGGAGGACGAAAGGTATTTTGGCTTCTTCCTTCTTGTTTGATTGTATTTGAAGGAATTGGATCTGGATAAATCAGAAAAGAATTGTTCGTTGACTTGATTAGAAGCAGATACTGTAAATGTCTTTTGAGGATTACGAATCGCGTCCCCTTCCCTTTCGAATTCTCTTTCTACCCTCCTCATGACCAATTCTAGGCCAGATATGGGTTGTTTGTGAATGGTCACGATACAATGCTATCAAATGTGAAAAAAGCAAAGTTGATTAACTCACGTCGAACAAGAGAATTTGAAGGGGTGTCAGCCCCTGCGTCGATAGTGCCTCTTTTGTAATGTGCTTTGAACTTGCGTTGAGATTAGATGACACCGACAACGCATGTATGGTTAAGAGCAAATACTCTTCGAAGCTATCCCACTTCTCGCCAGATTTGCTATCAGAAGTGCATTCGCTCAAAGTAGTGGAGTGTAGACCAAGGTGCTCCTGTAGAACCAACATGTCATCGTTGGATGGATTTTGAATGTCGATCCATATTGGTTCAATGTTCGGAGCTACTTGATGAAATTCTGGTAGGTAGTCTAGAACTTGATTTGGTTTGGAGAATCTCCTCAAAAATGTTTTGTACCGAATCTGATAAGTTTCTTTAATGTGCGACCACAGTTCCTCAACTGTTTTAAAAGCATGACACTCATACCCAAGTCCCATTACAATAAATCTTGATTCTTCACAACTAAATTTAATGGTTCTCATGACGTCAGACATGTTGTGCCCAGATTGTTCAGAGATTTTATAATGATGTGGGAAGTTTGGTGAAGGTAAATCTTTTGGAGTCCTCTTTGAGTTGTTGAACACTTTTCCTGGATGCACGCATTCTTCCTCAAAACCAACTTCTTCGAACATTTCATTTGTGATATCCTGCGGAGGAAAAGTGAAAGATTGAAGTGGCGACTTTGTAGGCTGCAATATTGAATTCCCTGGAGATAATTTCTTTTCACAAGACGGGAAAACATATTGATCTGTTGATATTAAACTTTCAGGAAAATCCGAAGAATTTGGGTCCTGTACACTTGTGTCAATGAATAGATTATGACGTCTGTTTGGTTGCATTTCATAATAGTGTCTCGTATCCTTTTTTGTAACAATTTAAAAATAAAACTAGGTTATTATTAGATTATCGATGAGGATGCATGCTTTGGAGATATTATGAGCGTGTCAGGTGGGTGTCCTAAAACAGTAAATAGGTATGTTGAGGAGAATGACAGAGGAAGGGAATTATTTCTAGAAGTGCTAGGAGTGAAGTTAGTAGGCAAGGACATAATTGATGTTGAAGAAAACTTTGTCTACCATTTCTATTTCAACTTCCAATAAAAGTTGTTCAAACACATTGAGGACCAGTTCAATAATAAAATCTTATTTTTGATGCGACTTTTTATTCAACCTGAACAAACAACAACATGTACCTCAATAATACTAATAATCTATTCTTCCAATATTGGTTAAATATTCATTGGATTTATAATGCAAACTAACCATTGATTTGATCCACCAAGTCTTCTTTACAATCTCTGTTTTGTAACAGCCCCACTACAATGTCCCAAAGGGGATCGGATGTATTCATTGTTAATGACGATTTATTTAGTGATAATGAAAGTGAGGAGGATTACTTCCCATTGTTTCAGACAAACAATAACCAATACACCCATCACCAGCAACTTAAAGATGTACAACAGGAAATCAAAAATCATAGAGCAGCTAAATATTTGCTGGACTTTGACCATGATGCACAAAATATCTCAGTCATGATTGCAAGCATGGGAGTTGATGATGTAGACGAAAAGAGAGCGGCCATTGCTGAGCAAATGCAGGAGCAAAGACAGACACTTCAAAGACAACATGAGCGCGAAATAGAGCACATCAAACTTTCACACGAAAGAGCTGCACAAGAACAAAATAAATCTCTGCAAAAGCAAAGCAATGATGCGTCTACACTTTCAAAGAGGAGACAAATTAAACATGAAGAACAACAAAAGAGATTGAACGAATCTTTCGCACAGGTACAGAGCGGAATAAATGAGATGATTCAAGGCAGAAAGAACTTTTATCGAGATAACTTTGGCCAAATTATACGACATAGAGAATTGAACCGCATCATCGAGCCAACTCATGTTAACGTCGATTTGCAACTAATACGCGGAGTCAAGGACAAATTACCTGCAGGCCAATATGCATTAGTCACATCTATAAGAGATTATATATGTGGTGACATTACTACAACCAAAGGCAGCAAACAATTCGCGGGATCACAGGTGTACCCAATATCCATATGTAAATGTTCCAATCCATTCCTGCACCAGGGCATGTATAGTGATTTGGATTTGAATATTTCAGAATCCATATCTTTAACAGTGCCCATCTCTAGCCAGAGAAAACCATATATATGTATCACGTTTGAACTCGTTCAAGTGGATGGGAAATATCCTGGCGTATGTGTGGCGTGGGGGTCCTTCCCATTGGAGACATCGAGACGCACTTTAATAAAAGGAAAGTTCAAATGTCCCATGGTTAGAGGATGGTTAAATCCTGCTATTCGCCAATATCGGGATATGCAAGCAGAATATGAGGACGATGTAGACATGTGGTGTGGTAACCTTTATTTCCAGATACATTACAACCAAGAAAACAATACTGGACCCGTCATAACCAGTCAATTTAACGAACAACAAAATCCAGAACGATGCGTCGACATGATTCAGCCGCACAAATACTTTTATAGTCTGTTGAAACCAGATGGTTACGATCAACACTTGACATCTCTTAAAAGCACAAGATTTCTAATTAAAGCAATCGTAAATGACATGGATTTGAACACTCCATTAAGAATTTTATTTTATGTTTCTTTATTCATGTTTGTGTTTTGTTTTTGGCTTCGCTTGTATTTACACTATTTCGGGCAGTGGTTATATTTGAATGTTGTTGCAAAGGCGCCGTATCTTACGTTTGAACCAAATGCTGTTATTGTATGGGTTCAGTATGAAAGGGATTGGTTGACGTTTGGTCATGAATGTGGAGTTGTGATTAGTGGTGTTTTGATAAACATGGTTGTCTTCGCAATGTTTGTTTTCTTCATTTGGGTATTTCAGTGCGTGAGGGTAAAAGTGCCTGGTGTTGGTAGTAGATTTGTAGTTTTGTTTGGTGTGAACACATTGCTGGATCCATTGTTAATATTATTGGTTGACTTGTGTTATGCTCGGTGGAGAGATGGTGATGCATTCAAACTGTACTGGAACTCTACGAGAACAGAACAGCATGGTGTCTACGGTGTTTTGACGACTGTCATGATTTATGGTTGGGCGTTCTTGCTCACCTCCTTCCTTCTTTATTACTTCATACTTTACGTCTTCATGAATGGACAGATTATTGATATATTTCGTCGGTTGCATGGAGATGAAGAAAAGTTTTATGTACCAAACGATCACCAAGTCTCTCAAGCTGAAATGTTGTTTGCTGTCGATAAATCATTGCGTTACAGAGGTAAAGGTGGGGAGTTGAGAAGATTACTGGTTGTTGAATACGAAGCGGCTGGTGATGTATCTAAAAAGGTACAACATTTTATCATTTATACCGTAGAAGTCCAAGACGGTGTTATCGAAGAAGACGAAAGGGGTGAAAGAAGGGTAGTTGTAAAGGGCGAAAGAGTTGTTAAGCAAGTATATAGACAGTTTGTTCAGTTGTACAATTCCACTCTGATTGAGGTGTTTGGTGATGATGCTAAAATTTTCAATAACGATATTAAATTGATTACTATCTCTGACATCCAACGCTACGAAGATCAAGAGAGGATATTATTATCTTAACTCCAAGTCCAACAATCACAGTTGGTGGTGTGAGGAAAATTTCAACGGTTAACTGATTTTGACACCTGTCTCTAAAATGACAACCCCTGCACAGAGGGTATCCGCACCAAGAGCCTCACTCATAGGATACAAAGAGGTAAGCAGCTATATATCCATTGTATACCAATAAAAAGATTTGGGATGAAACACATAAACGTTACTATTATTACAACCCAGAAACAAAAGAAACAACATGGATTCATCCAAAGAATAGGGAGCAAACAAAGACTTCTTCTCCAACCACCCCATCATCTCCAACCTCAGTGTCACCTACAGCTGACCACAAATTAACTAGCGAGCAAGAATCCGAGGCAAGACGAATTTTAGACCAGTTCGACCCAGATGGTTCAAACCAAATATCTTTTAGTGACATGAAAGAGTGCTTGGAGATTCTTCTAAAAGCCAAAATGGAGCTTGATTTTTACGAGCACTATGTACAAATACAGTTTGGCACCAGAGGGCTTAACCGTGATGTACAGTTCCATGAATTTCTTAGCATCTATAGTAGAATATTAAACAAAAATAGCCCTCCTCCCATGAAGAGGGCTGTTCGTTCCTCCATCTCAACACCTGCACTACCTCATTACGAAGCTGATGCTTTAAATGACGAGGCATGCACGAATGGCAAGAAAAAAAGAAGAGACCCTAGTATATCAAGCCAATTTGAATTCTACTGCAGTATACAACCATCTTCATACACGTACACATCATTCACCACGATGGAGGTAAGTAAAAACGTATTCAATAGTCTAACCCGTTATCAGAAGTTCATCATTCTACAATTATCACACATGTGCGGTAAGGCAGCAACAGACGCTATGGAATTGGAGCTACAGCACAATGAATTCTTGTGGGCTGTAATGAAAGGAGACATGAACACTGTTTTGAAAATACAATCCAACACTCCAAACTTTGTGGAGATGGTGAACCAATCCCTATTACCCACATACCGATTGAGCGCAGTACATTTTGCTGTGGCATCAGGCAACTTGAAACTTTTAGAAATGTTTACTGGTCAAGACTTTAGATTATTGGTGGACAGACCGGCGCTCAACAATCTTAGTCCGCTCCACGTGGCATGTGTATTCGGAATCAAGGACGCAGTCAACATTTTGCTAGAGCGTGGATGCTATTTGGAAACAGTAGCCAACGCGTGCCCCTACCTTATCAAGGAATCCACGCAACACAAGATTGTATACAGTTTATGGATCATGAAGAGCGGCGCACCCGTCGCAGTGTCGCCTCTTCTCATGGCATGTCTTGGTGGAAGCATCAAAACCGTAGACGCCATGATCAACGCAGGAGCAGCCTTTGAACAAGAAACCAATAACAAATTACTTTCAGATCCATTGTCATGTGCCATCTCAAGTCAAAGTAACAAATTGGTAAGCCATCTATTAAAGACTGAAAAATTCAATGTGAATCATTTCGATCATTATGGATATACAACTTTAATGTTGGTAGCACTTTGCAGTCCCCACTCAGGTAAAATGTGTAACAATGTACTGACCCGTGGTGCTAATATTAATTTGGTACATCCGACCTCCGGTAACGCAGCCATTCATATGGCCGTCACGGAAGGTAATGTAGAGTTCATAGAAAGTTTGTGTCAGTTCAAGGCCAACACCGAGGAACTGGCAGTGAATGTGAATATTTGTAATCAATTACAATCGAGCACTCCTCTTCAACTTTGTGCCAAGATTAAAGACGAGCAGATTAGAACCACCATTTTTAATTTGTTGAACAAACATGGAGCCAAGGAGAAGAGGCAATATAGTGAGATTATTAAGGAAGGTTATTTAATAAAAGAAGGAAACATTAGAAGGAATTGGAAGAAGCGGTGGTTTGTGTTGAAGAGGGATTCGTTCAGATACTTTAAGGATGTGAGGGATCTGAAGAACGAGAAGGGTTCCATATCGTTGGCTGGTGCCGAGGTGGACGATCAAATGGGAGAGAAGAAGAGAATATTTTGCATCGCCATCAAGGACAAAACAGTAAATAGAACCTTTTTTTTACAGTCATCGAGTGCGGAGGAGAAGTCAGAGTGGTGTGCAGCTCTCAGGTTCGTGATGGAACAATAAAATGTAAAATTGTAATAATGTTTTCGTTACAATGTATTTCAATTGAAACATGAATGGAAAGTTTTGGAAACCTGGGACACGATTGCTTTCTGAGGATGTACTTTTGGATAAAAATGCTTTGGATGAGGGTTCTCTTGGCGTGTGTTTCAATCCATTAGCTCAATTATCACTCAATCAACAGAGGCAAGAGCTTCCAATCTTTAAACATCGTACGTAAATTCAATATCATCCTACTAAAATTTCAAGGTACTGAAATCATATACCTTATGGAAAAATTTAGAGTTTTGATTGTAGTTGGAGAGACAGGAAGTGGAAAGACAACGCAATTACCACAATATTTATACGAAGCAGGTTGGACAAGCAATGGTAAGTGTATAGCCTGTACACAGCCGCGGCGTGTATCGGCAGTCACCGTTGCTCAGCGTGTTTGTCAAGAGCGTGGATCTACACTTGGCGATCTTGTGGGATATACAATACAGTTTGATAATTGTTGCAGCGAACAAGTCACTAGAATCAAATACTTGACTGACGGCATGTTAATAAGAGAGATGATGTTGGATCCACTACTAAGTAGATATTCCATCATAATGATTGATGAGGCCCATGAGCGCACAATATATACGGACCTTGTACTAGGACTAATCAAAAAGATCTTAAAGGTGAGGAAGGATCTCGGCGTCATCATTAGTAGTGCTACGGTAGATGCAGAAATGTTTCAAAGATTTTTCGACGGCCCACAAGAGTGTTCTATACTAAGCGTCCAGGGAAGATGTCACCCGGTGACCCTTCATTATGCTTCACAACCAGTCAAAAACTACATTCAAGAGAGCGCCTCTCTTTGTGTTGATTTGATACAAAATCAAAGGGTCAAAGGAGACATACTTGTGTTCCTATCGGGTCAAGATGAAATTGAACAATTCATGTCCTTGATTGAGTTGGAACATGTATTGGTGCTTGCGCTGCATGCAGGCCTCAGCATGGAAAGACAATTACAGGCACTAACGCCCAATCAAGACACAAAGATTAC